>MU225495.1:2188214-2204770 GCA_018584345.1 Thuja plicata | reverse complement strand
CAAAAATGAAGAAGGACCTTATCCAGTCCTTAGAAATTAGCCTTTCTCTTGTCATAAAGGAGTTTTCATTCAAGTATAATTAGTATACTATCATTTTAAGGTTGTGGTACAAGAAAAAGTGCTAACAGCACTTACACCAAACATTCAACAACTCCCCATAAAATGACTCCAAGGACCAGGGGTGACCTATGCTCAAGGATTTGGTCTATTTAGGTCCCTAAGACAAGAATCAAGTGCTTCTACTCACCATGTACAATGATTTGATCATGGTTTCTATGTTAAGCCTTTCCTAGGCTTGTAGCCTTTTTAGATAGAAATTTGGACTTATTTTGAAAGTATTCCACAAAACCCTTCAAACACAATAGGGATTCAAGTACCCTTTATGGCCAAAGGGATTATAATTAAGCACCAAAACATGGAAATGAAAGGAAGATAGGATGACACAAAATTTTGATGAGGAAATTAGGTCTAATTAGGTCTGCAGTTGCACTACAAGTACTACTTCCTAGAAAAAAATATCAAAACCAACACTTGGATCATGTGAGGGCATACATAAGGACCTTACACACTAATTTAGAGGTCTTGGTGAATCCCCAAAGGAAAGTTATGTGGACTGTCCTCCATCACTTGATTGGTGCACACATGGACATGTACACCTAGGGCATCATGGAAAACCCATATCCCTGTAAGTTACCAAACCAAACCTACATAATCTTGAAGGAAATTTTCAATACATGATTTCCACCAAGGGTCATTAGATTCCCATGGTGGAAACAAGAAATATGCACAATTTTTTATGAAACCCTGATTTAGGGCCTACAAACCTGGCAACAAGAATAAAAATACAACTTTCAAAGTACAGGGGTTTAGGACATGAGAAAAATGAAAAAGGAAGATAATTCATAAGGATATCTTAATCTATCATACTTTCCTTCCCAAACTTCCATACCTGTCCGTACCAAATGACTGTTCCACAAATTTGCAAGAAAATGGTGATCTTTAATAATTTTTATGCCAAAATTACATCAGTACTCGTATCACCCACATATAAGGTATTTTTTATTCATTCCCAATGGTTACATCCATTTTTTAAACCAACTAGCCATTTGGGAATGGTTTTTACAATTTTTTACAAAATTTGTCAAAGTTGCTTGACAAGTTTTTAGCAATTTTGCAATATTTTGCAATTTTGCACTCTAAGTGACCAAAATTGGTCCAAAACTATATTTTATTATCCCTCATGGACCAAAACATGTAAAACACAAAAATAACCTATAATTTAGGGTTTGGACATTATTTGACCAATAGTTGACCAAGGGCTTATAAAATGCCAATCTTTGAATTAGGTCTTACAAAAGATGTCCAATATGAAACCTTTGATTCTAACATGACCTAAAGTCCACTAGGACCTTCAAGGAAACCATAAGTTCCAAAAAAAAACTTAGGTTAACTAGGGTTCTCCTGCACCAGTTATCCTTTGATGGTGCTAGGAGCAAGATCAGTGTCGGAGGAGGGGTTGTACTAATTTTACCAGAAAAGAAAAGGTATTATTCTGATGTCCACTTTTCCTTTAGTTATACCAATAACATAGAAGAGTATGAGGCCCGTCATGGCTTAGAGTGGGCCAGAAAGAAGTTCATCAAATTTTTACAAGTTTTTGGTGACATTGAGATAATAGTTAATCAGATTCATAGTAGAAACCTCATCAAGAATGATGTGCTCAAAATGTACAAGCATAGGTTTTGGGAACTAATTGAAGGTTTTGACACCTTTAACTTAACCTCTATTCCAAGGAACTGGAACAAGAAAGAAGGAAAGATAGCTACTATGGGAGATGAGTATGACATTCCTAAGGAAGTCACTGGAATACAACAGTATGTGAAGATCCTTGTGAGACCTTCAGTTCTAGATAATCTGATGAGCTAGCAAATATTTGAAAGTGATGAACAAATATTAACATTTATTGTGGAAGAAGTTGAATTATCTATTGTTAATCAGAGTAAATATAAGCATCAATACAATGATTAGATGTTGCAATTGAAGACTAACAAGTTACCCAAGGGGTTGGTCACCCTTGAGTCTATCTTTAACTCTGATGATCATCTTAGGAGAGATAAAGAAAGTATGACTGTGAAGGAGGAACACTATCAACCCGTCGAGATACTTTGGGATAAGTTACTGAAGCTTGGAAAGGTATGCAAACATCCTGAGAAACAATATTTTGTTTCATTGTGTTAGGAATTTAATGATGTATTTTCATGGGAGTACTATGACTTGAAAGTGTTTGACCCTCATTCAGCTCAACACACTATTGAGCTTGAGGCCAATGCTAAACATGAAAGAAAAAAGTAGAGGTAATAATGAAAGAATAATTGAGAAAGATGATTGAGGGTAACATCATATTCCCTATCAAGCATACCTCTTGGGTTTCTAACCTAGTTCTTATCAGGAAGAAGAATGGTGAAATCTGGTTGTGTGTATATTTTAGGGATCTAAATCAGGCCTCACTTAAAGATCACCACCCACTACCCTCCATGGAGAAAATACTACAGTTTGTATCAGGATCTAATAGATTATATTTGCTAGATGGTTTTTCTAGATATAATCAAATCTTGGTAAAAGACAAGGAATAGTACAAGATAACCTTTACAACTAAGTGGGGTACCATGGCATATAAGAAGATGCCTTTTGGGTTGTCTAATGCTGGCACAACCTTCCAGAAGGCCATGGAAATGGCATTTTCTATTCTAATGTATAATTTTGTCTTGGTTTATCTAGATGACATAATTGTCTTTTCAACAAATATTGATCAACACTTGGCTCATTTGGGACAGATCTTTGAGAGATGCAGGGAGTTTGGAGTCTAATTGAACCCAAAGAAGTGCATCTTTTTTATCCATGAAGGTAGGCTTTTGGGACATATTGTCTCTAAAAAGGGTACAACCATTGACTCTTAAAGGATAAGTGCAAACTTGGCACTCCCATTACCAACACACAAGAAGGGGATGCAAATTTTCTTAGAGAGAATAAATTTCCTGAGGAGATTCATCCCAAATGTTGCACCATTTCTTAAGCCCATGACACAGATGTTAAAGAAGAATGCAATATTCCATTGGAAAAGCGAAGGTAAAAAGTGTTTTGAAGAGGTAAAGGAGGCAATAGAATATTCCCCTACTCTAATAAACCCCAAATTTTCAAAGGATTTCATTATCTATGCATTGGGGAATACTGACACCATATCTACCATGTTAGTTCAGAAAAATGATGACAAGAAAGAGCAACTAGTGGCCTTTTATAGTCAAGGTTTGGATGGATATGAGATGAACTACACCTCTATGAAGAAGAATGTCCTAGCATTGGTAAGAAGTTTGAAAAAAATTAGGCATTTTCTTTCCAATAATACAGTTCATGTCATGGTTGCTCACCCCTATATTAAGGAATTCCTTTTGAAAAAGGATTTGAACCATAATAGAGCCAGTTGGATTACTAAAGTGATGGAATATGAAGTCCAAATAAAATTTACCAAGTTGATAAGAGGTAAAGGTTTATGTGAACAAATGACAGAAGGACAAGATGACAACAATTAACTAGAAGAAGATGTTGTCCTAATAAATCAAAATTCAGAACATAATATAGGTCCTACAAGTTGGACACCATAAATGAAACAATACCTCCTAACCAGTGACTATCCCCAAGGTCTTGACAGAGAAAAAAGAAGGTATTTTTGGCTTTATGCCATCCCTTTTGTCATCTTGGATGGTTTCTTGTATAGAAATATTATAATGGTGTTTTACTAAGGTGTGTTGAGCCAAATCAAATAGAAAAAATTCTTGAGGAATTTCATGATGGGGGATCTGTAGGCCATTTTGGAGTAATGGCTGCTACTCTAAAGCTAATGAGACAAGGGTATTACTAGCCCAGCCTACACAAGGATGTCTTTTCTTGGGTGAGAAGATGTAAGAATTATGCTATGTTTGCAGGCAAAAAAAAGCTGGCAGCCTTGCCATTACATCCTATCAAAGTAGAACAACCCTTCACAAAGTGGGGGATAGATTTAATTGGCCCCATCAATCTACCTTCTAGTGTTGGCCACAAGTGGATTATTATAGCCATAGATTACTTCAATAAATGGATAGAGGTTGTGGCACTGAAGGATGCAAATGAAATCTCTATCCTTAACTTCTACCAGGAGATTGTGGAAAGATTTAGCACACCTGACTCTATTATCTCAAACAATGCCATATATTTCCTTGGGATGAAGATCTCTAAGTGGGCAGTAAAACACAACATTTTTCTAAACACTTCATCCAACTATTACCCTCAGGGTAATGGTTAGTCAGAGTAAACTAATAAGAACCTTTTAAGGATCATTAAGAAGAACTTTGATTGGAACCAAAGAGACTGGCATAGAAAGCTAAAGTTGGCCTTGTGGGAAGAAATGATAACCCCCAAAAGGTCCACAGGTAATTCTCCCTACATGTTGGTTTATGGAAGAGAAACTAGAATTCATGTTTCTATTGAATTGCCTACTCTAAATTTTATTAAGGAGCTTGAATTGATGCAAGAGGATTCTATGCAAGTGAGACTTGCTAAATTAATTGATCTTGAAGAAATAAGAAAGTGAGCCTTAGAAAATATAGAAGCTCATCATGCTCAAATGAAGAAGAATTTTGATAGGAAAGATATGCCTAGAGCTTTCAATGAGGGAGATTTGGTCCTTAAGTGGGATGAATTAAAAACTAAACCTGGAAGGCACACAAAATTTGATGCAATATGGAGTGGGCCCTTCATGACCACAAATTGTAAGGCTCACAATGCTTTCCAGTTATCCACTCTGGATGGAAAAGAGTTTCCCATTCCTGTGAATGGGATTCACCTTAAGTCATGCTACTAAGGTCAAAAGCACTACCCTCCTGTACATTAGTAGTTAGTTGTTTTCAGCTATTTTGCAGTTTGGTTTTGTGTGTTCCCTAAGTGCTCTATCACAGGTGTGTTTCAATTTTAGTTGTTTTCCCTTGTTTTCAGTTGTTAGTAATAAGTCAGAGACATATTGATGCCATCTTTCAAGCCTCTTCAAGTAATCATCAGTGATTGGTATTAGTGAGGCAAGCACCCATTGATACAAGCCATCAATACTCACATGTTGAGACCCTCAGAATCATACCAATCTATCTTAGGCACTTAGTGGTTTTGTTTTAGAAGGAGATATTATGTTTTCAGTCATGAGCCAAAGACTCTTTAATGGGTTCCAAGGAACTCCATGCCTAATGGATATAATAGGAAACTAGTCAAAGGGTTCTTAGTAGGAAAGCACTCAACTAAGGTCACCAGAAATGTTACGTCATTTTCATGTTCATTCAACTGGTGCCAATTGTTAACCTATATACTAAGTGAACTTGCTAAAATACCCTAGATTCCAAGTTATTATATGATCTAGATTAAATTTTAGTTAATTTTTTGAATCTAAGCTGAAATTACATGGAAAGGAAAGAAAATAAAATCAGCTATCCAATTGAATACATATACTAGATCATATACAGAATTCAAGCACGAGTGGTATGTATGTGTAGAAAGTAAAGTAAAGAAAATTAGAAGAGCTCACACAGGCCATGACCATAGCCAATAACCATGTATGGTCATGAACGACCAATTGAATATGGCTCCAATCCTAGGTAAAATAAAACTAGAATGACAAGCCAAATTGACCCACCAATAGGATCGTCACAACCCCAATCAGGTGAAGTCCCATCTACCTCTGGCCAATCTCCCCCCACCGTTGAGAAAAAAACATATAAGAGGAAGAAGATTTCTAAATCTCCACAGTTGGAAATGGTACAAGAAGGGTTTGAGGAAGTAGAATAAGATGAGCCCCTAGTCCGAAGAATGAGATTGCAAAAAAGGAGAGAAAACAAAACTACCAAGAAACATAAAGAAGATCCCAAAGAACATGATAATCCTTTGGATGCCTTAGGATCAGATGAGTTTATGCTTTCTAATTTTGAGGGACTTGAAGGATTTTTTGATCATGGCCAAGACATAGACACTGGATCTCCATCACTTATTCAGCCCTAGGTAATCCTCACTCAATCATCGGTCCAATTCACCAACCCTTCAATGAATGTCCCTAGTTCCACTCAAGAGCCTGAGGTTCAGGATAGTGGGATAGTCTGAGCCACAACTACAGATCATGTAGAAGGGAAAGTACCATTTTCCACTCCACCATCTCATGTCCCTACTCCACCATCTTATCTACCACCTCCAATTCCTACTCCACCACCATTAATTCCAACCCACACACCTACTCCTACGCCAAATCTGCCCTACTCTACTACCATTCTCCCATCTCCCACTCCAGCCATATCAACACCTACCCCACCAACATCAATCCCTTCAATATGTGCCACCCAAGAAACCAAAGGAGTAGTGATTACTAAAGACACATCACCTTTCCAGTCCAAGCTGGAGGCCATGACCGGTCTTAGGTCAAATGTATCAATTGCCACCTCCACCAAAGAGGCCCCAGACAAAGAAGGGGGAAATATGGTGACTAAATGAGGTGAGGTGGATGGGGAGAGGGAAGAAGGGGAAATGGATGTGGATACCAAAGGGAGAAGAATTAAGGAAGGAGGGAGTGAACAAGAAAGAGGGCAAGAAAAGGAATCAGAGAAAGAAATAATGATGGAAGTACAATGCCTAACTTCAATCCTCCAGGTTGCACCATATGAACATGTAACTACATCTGGAAAACCTACTTGGTTTACCAAGGAGATACAACCTAGGAAGAGAACTTATACCAATGAATTGGATGGAGAGGACAGAAGTATGACCGTTGTGAGGCAAGCCTTCCACCAGGCAGAAATCAATGTACTTGCAAAGACCAAGTTAGATGTGACTCAGGACACTGGGGGTCATTGGAAAGCCCAGATAGCTATCCCGCCCCCGAGCACTTCTCAAAAAATAGGCTCATTAGAAGGCTATACATTCAGGGAGGTAGATTTGGGTGAACCTACCAGAGAAGGGAGCAAGACACTAGCAGCTTTAGGGATAAAGCACACTCTAGGGTTCATGAACAAGGATGAAGAGACCATAAAATCCATGACAGATCAAAATGAAGCTCTAAAGGGGTACATTCAAAAGATGGTGGGTCCTATTGACCCAAATTATTCAAAGGCTTCATTACAAGACATGCTTGATAAAAGGGCTACACCAAATTTGCTGGCAGGTTTGACTCCCTCTTTTATCTAGGCAAGCGTCGATTGGAGTAATGACTTCAAACAATTCAGAGAGAAGGTGATTCCATCAGTATTTAGGCCATACCAAACCATATTAGTTCAAGTTAATTCACTCATTGACCTGGTGGAAGATGATGGGGGTATAGACTGAGAGGTAATTAAGTGGCAAGCAGCCCTCTAGGATTTGGAGATAATTCAAAAGAAACACTTCCAAATTTTGGTAAAATTCTATGAAGGCAAAGAATTGGAAAAATTTAAGGCATGGACTAAACAAATGACCAAAATAATTAAGGTCTATAAGAAATACCAGGCCCTTATAGATGACAAGTGAGAGGAGGTAATAAAATGGATCGAAGATATAGATACTTTCTTCACAGGGGTCGGCCTCAACGTCTATTGGGATGAAAACAAACAGGCTCTATGTCCTTCCAAAGAGGTGGTCCAACAGTTCAAAGACGTTCTGGCTAGAGTTAATACCAAGGAGGCCCTATAGAAACTATTTTACCTAAAAGAGGAAATGCAAAGAATGTCACAGCATGTAGAAGAGATCACGTTCTTCTCTTCTAAATTAACTATCTTCAGAAAGAAGCAAGAACAAAGGGTCACCAAGATAAGAAGGAAAGAGATCAATTTTGAAGAAGTTCAGGAGATAGTGTAGAGGCTCCAAGAAAATCACCTAGAGGTCTTTCCTGCGTAAAGCTATAAGGTCCAATTACCAGGTGAACAGGGCAAGATTTTCACACTTGGACAAATTTCCACTAAGGTGGAGTTTTTGGCCTTCGACACTTCGGCCTTTCAGCCCCAAAAGCAAGGAGTATTTTTTGGCCTTTCAGAATTCGAATATTTTGGCCTTTCGGCCTCTTCAAGTTTTTTCAGCCTTTCAGCCCACAACAAGTCCAAAATTTTGGGACCTCCAAGTTTGAAGATTTTGAGAAGCACCTGGAAAATTTTAAAGGCATTAAAGTTTTGGGGTAGAGGTCGGGGTCTGAAAAACTAGGGGTTTCCAGCGAGGTCACTTTTTCAAACAGCAATTAGACTCCAGATCAGATTAATGGACAACTTGAGTTCATTTTGGAAAGACTAAAGGTTTCCTATCAGTTCCCACCGCTAGAGATAGTTCCAGATGAAGAATCCAAGAAGGACCACCAGAATCAAGAAGAAGACTCCCAGTTCACAGAAGGAACTCACCTTCTTTCTCTCTCTCTTCTTTGGTGGATTTTTCCCTCTTTGCATGAGAAAATGGATTGTAAATGGATTTAAGAATCCATGCAAGTTACATAGTATCAGTTAGCAGTAGTTTCCCTTTAGCAAAGTTCTAATTTTAGTTTTTTTCTTTAGTTTAGACTCTCAGATACCCTAACTCTGAAAATCAGAGTTGTAGATCAAAAATCTATATATTGTAATCAAAAAGTAATGTAAAGGGCCAACTTATTAATACAATAAAGATCTACATTGGGTGCTTCATTCATGGTGTTTGAATTAGTGCTATCTATGTGAATTTATTGAATGTATGCTTGCATTATTCTTTATTTTCAGAGAGCTCTTTGTATTGTTGTGTTTCAAATTCATGCTAGCTTTAGTTGGAGTTTTCTGTTGTTTATCTACCTTGCTGTGATGAACATGGGGAGGATTCTATCTTTGGGCTTAATGATAAATCCATCTCGTGGGTGCGCACATATTGGTGGCTTCATGATTAGATAGATTTTGAATATGTCGTATGAGTAAAACATATTTTTTTCTCCAAACGCTTGCATCTGTGGAGTAGTGAATCGTGACGTGGTCTGATTTATGCTTTGTGGGTTGTTCTAAATCTCTCTAGCATTCAATTTGCAAGGAAGGGTTTACAGCGGTTATATGTCCTTAGGATTTCACTTTTCTTTACAATTCGCTACATTTCTTGTTACCCTCATCTCTTTAAATTCTGTCTTAAAATTCTAAAAATTGCTATCTCAAAAAAATACAAAGTTGCATGTTATTTACCATACCCATACTTGTTAAAATGGAAAATACCAAAAAGAAACTAACAATATTTTGTAGTTTGTTGCCTTAAACGTACCAGAAAAGGCCTCCTCATGAATAATCACATTTATCTTCAACTGTGTAACCAAGAAGGTTGTGACCTGACCTCGGAGAACCTTGGGAATAACTCGGTTATTCTTTCAAGAGAGGAAATTGAATCTCAAAATCCTAGCAAGTTGGCTTGTGTTAAAACAATGCTCAACAGAATTGGTGCTAGAAAGAGGGCCTCAAGACTACAAACTAGATAATATTGGATCTTTCTCTCTAGAGAGATTCGAGCATGTGCTTATATCATCTCCGAAAAGAGGCAAGTTTCTCAAAATCACTCACCATCGAAGGGCTCACAGCGACAAGGGTAAAGCAAAAGATAAATCTTCCCATCACCTTGCCAAAACTTAGGATCCTCTTGGACAACAATCGCACATTGCTGCCCCAACCATTACCACAACCATCAATCAAAACCATTGCCAAATCAACATTTTCAGTAACCTCATCTAATGACCTTTTTTGCTAACGCAACAATCTCACCTTTGAACTTTGTTGGGAAGGTCCATGAGTTACCTAAAAATCCAGAGAAGTTTTGTACATGATTCATAAATGGAGAATCTAGGATAGTGAAAGAAAACATCCACGCCTTCAAATAAATTTGCAACTCAAAAGAGATTGCCCACCAAGACATCATCTATTGTCTATTCTCATACACTTTGGGAGAATTTGCATACAACTGGTACCTAAATTTTCCATGAGGGTCTATCTCAGTATGGAATGACTTTGAAACCAAATTCCTCAATCAGTTCAAATTGTATGTCGATCTTGCTATGACACATCACCAGTTCATAACCACGAGGAAAGATCCTAAGGAGCCCATTGCTATGTTTAATCATCATTTTCACAAAATGCATCAAAATTTGGAAGCTCCTTACACTATACCAGATGAAGCTGTCATACAAGTTTACTTGAAGGCTTTAGATCCATTTACCTTGATCTTTCTAAGAAGACTTCCCTCAGTGGATAGAGACACAATTGAAAAGGTGTACAATGAAGCCATTACTTTCACTCAGCAAATGGACCCACAAGAAGGAAACTATACGGCTGCACCCACCATGAGTAATCTTTCTATCCCACACCCATTTTCAGAAAACAATCAAGCCTTAGCCATCCACCTACCCATGCTAAATCCTATACCGGCACAACCATGTACAACTGTGCCTCCATCTATTACTTATCCAGGCTACGAAGCTCATAAAATGACATTCATAGAATAGAGGGGTGTAACCCACAATGAGTCTGATGCTCTCATGGGTTCTAAGTTAGATGTCATAAAGAAGACTTTATCATAGCTCACTAGAGAAGTTACCAGAATGAAGCTAAACCCACCCCAAAATCAAGGTGGATACCAACAAGCGTCTGCTGGTCCAAATACATATCCTCATAATCCAAACAAGGGTTTCAATGCATATAGAAAAAACAACACATAGGAGAAACCATTTGGGCAGCAAAGGCCAAATCAGCCATGGAACACTAGACCAAATAATGGCAGCATCCCAGTAGACAATGCCAATACTTATGAGGCTTCAGAGGCCAATTTTGTCGAGGCTCCAATTAAGCATCAGGACAATAATGGATATGTGAACAACTCCCAAGACCACTACACCCAAAATCTAGAGGGGCCCCCAATGTAATTCAATGCTATGGTGTTCAATTCCTATGAGTCTGGAAAGGAGGGAGGATCATAAGCTTATACGAGAGAAGATGAATTCATGTTCCCTTTTTAGAGAGAAAATGAACCTAAATATTCTAAGGTTCACACCTTCCAGAATGATCAGCAAAACTCATATAACCTTCAAAGAAGAAAGGAACTGCTCACCAATGACATACCTCCAGGAAAGCAACTGACTCCACCAGATCCTTGGACTAGTAACAATCCCATACCTCCAAAGGGCTCGAATGCCATACCTCCTCTGACAAGTACATATGCTGGCTACCGAGGAACAACCTAGTCAAATGACAAGTATAGTGTAGTAGATGAACTCAAGAAAACTAAGGTGAACATCTCTATATTCAAATTATTGCAGGGCTGCCCATCTCAAAAGGAATCCCTTTTAAGATCCTTGGATCATTCAAAACCTGGCCCGTCGACCAACAGTACCAGGGCACCCACATCTAATGTCAATACATCTGAGGCATTCCCAGTGGTATTCACAGATAGGACGGAGGTCCCGCCGTTCCTACTCATCCTGCGGATGTTTGGAAAAAACCTACATAATTGACTAATCGATTCAGGAGCCTCATGCAACATTATTCCCCTATCAATTTTCCAAAAGTTAGGGATAGTGCCCCAAGTAATGAACCGGGTGGTCATACAATTAGACAAAACCAAGGTCAAAGTAATTGGTGTACTCAAAGACGTATACACTCAACTAGTCGCAGATCCCTGAATACAAGAACGCATTGATATACACATAGTGGACATCCCCGAGACTTATGGGATATTGCTAAGTCAAGAATGGAATAAATTCTTAAGAGGATGGCTCTCTATAGATTTCACCCAACTTTGGCTACCTTAGAGAGATTTGAACAACCAGATTAAGATAGATGTAGATTCGAAGCTGAAGAGGATGATCACTGAATACAATGCCCCGAATGAAGTCTTGTTCACTCAAACTGATTTGGGCACTTATCGATTAGATGATGTTTTCATGTTTCAAATCTAAGAAGGCAAGGAGTCAGACCATAGTCTCATCCAAGGTCTCCTAGAGCTAAAGACTGGTGATGACATCTTCCAAAGTTTCATCAATAGCATAATAGCTAGCCTGTGACATCTGTGCCAAGATGTAGATCCCAACATCTTATTGCTACTTGGATACTACAGATTACATCAGGATAGTCATTCTGATTTTACATGCCCTAGTTCTCAAGAAGCATTGTCACAAGTGTTGGCTCAAATTTCCTGACCAAATAAGCCACCAGAAGAACTGATGACAAAAGAAGATGTACTCGGGATAGAAGATAGGAATGATGTCGCACCAGTTATGGATAGCCTATTCCTTGCAAATAGTTCACCTCAAGATCAAGATAGTGGGTCAGATTCTGAAGATAGAAGCCATGCTTTGAACATACTTAGTGATTGAAGTACCTTGGATGATGAAGCCTGTCCCCCTTACAAGGGAATACTGGAAGATAAAGGCGATGAAGATGACAAACTCCCCAAACCTAGGCATACTCATCATACAGGAGAGTTAACTTCTTCCGATAGTGATGGAGAGAGGGGCCAAAAACCAAGGACCAAGGATTTTTCTAAGAAAATCTCAACCAGACCCAGCCCTACTAAAACACCTCAGATATGGAAACTGTGCTTTGATGGTTCCAAATGTAAACAAGGAGTAGGTGCGGGAATCGAATTGATAAATCTGAGGGGTAAGTCTTTCTATGCTACTTATAGATTACAGTTTCTTTGCACTAACAATGTTGCAAAATATGAAGCGCTGGTTTGCGGACTTCTCCTAGCTCACGAGAAGGGAATCAAAATCCTGATAGTGGAAGGAGACTCACAATTGGTTGTCAAGAAAATTCTTAGTCAGTATACTTGCAATGATAAGAGACTCTCAGCCTACCAAAATAGGGCATGGGACCTAATCAACAACTTTGATGCTTTCAAAATCAAAACCATCCCAAGAAGAAAGAATATTGTTGCTGATGCATTGGCTGTTTCAACTAGCTCATTACATCTAATGGAGAAATCCAAACTAAAGAAATTCTCAGTTGAACTTGTCACAGCCTCGGCCATTCTGGGTAATGTCACTAACTTCCAAGTCTTCCAAGATGACCAGCATATCTTAGAGCTTATCATGTGCACCAGTGTGTTTGAAAAGTAGATCATAGACGAAGAGAAGAATGGTGAGGAAATAGTTGAACCTGAAGAGCCTGATGATCACGGTTTCATAAACCTGAAGACCAATTCCATACCTAAGGGAATGGTAGAGCTAGAGAGAATCTTTGACAGTGATAAGACTGCCATAAGAAGACGACCCGACATAACACCTGGTGGCAAAGAATGTGACACCTACAACCTGGGCACGAAAGAAGAACCAAGAGAAGTCCACATCGAAAAGGTGGGGACCAAAGAAGAAAAGGAGAAAATGGTCTAGCTTCTCATTGAATATCGAGATGTCATAGCATGGAGTTATGAATAATTAAAGACATATGACACCTCAGTCATAGTGCACAACATCCCTTTGAAGCCAGATTCTAAGCCTTTCAGACAATGACAAAGACCCATAAATCCCACTATGGAGCCCTTAATCCAAAAGGAAGTCCAGAAGCTGCTCGACACTAGGATCATCTTCCCAATCTGACATTCTACATGGGTCACAATCCTAGTACCTATGAGGAAGAAGACTGGAGAAATCAGGCTATGCGTAGACTTCCAGAACCTCAACAAGTCCTCTCAAAAGGATAATTATGCACTCCCATCTCTAGACAAAGTGTTGAAAAAGGTTAATGGATCCCAAATGATGTCATTCCTAGATGGCTACTCTGGACATAATTAGGTGATGGTATAGGAAGAGGACAGGATAAAAATAACCTTTACCACTAAATGGGGAACTTTCACCTATCGACGGATGCCTTTCGGGCTGATTAATGTTGGAGCCACCTTCCAGAGAGAAATGGACATAGCATTCAAAGGATTAGTTGGAAGGTGCATTATCATCTACATGGATGATCTCACAGTCTACTCAAAACTAAGAGATGACCACATAAGCGACCTCAGAAAATGCCTCTAGAGGTGCAGAGAATTTGGGATCTCCCTCAACCCCAAGAAATGCGTGTTCAGGGTGACTGAAGGAAAGATCTTGTGGCATATCATCTCCAAAAAGGGGATATCCATTGACCCCGAAAGGGTGGATGAAATCCTAAAATTGACACCACCTCATAGCCGCAAGGAACTAAAATCTTTCTTCAAAAATATCAACTTCGTCAGGAAATTCATCAGTGGCTTCGCAGAAATAGTGAAACCATTGAATGACATGCTCAAGAAAGATGCCAAGATTTAATGGGATCTCCTAGCCAAGAATTCTTTCGAAGATATTAAGAATGCCATTGCCATGGCACCAGTCCTAGCCAGTCCTGACTACACCATCCCTTTCAAGGTCTACTCTTTTGTGTCAGAACACTCATGTGTAGCTATTCTCACGCAAAAGAAGAATAGTGATGACAAAAGGCCCATCACCTTTATGAGTTTCCCTTTCAAAGATGCTGAGCTCAGATACCCAAACCTAGATAAGCATTCATTTTCTCTTGTCAAGGCAGTGAAGAAATTTAGACATTATATTTTAAGGAGTAAAGTCATTGGGATAGTTCCATACATGGCAGTCAAATCCCTCCTGATGTAGAATGAGCTGGGAGAATGGAGAGGAAAATGGATGGCAATTCTCCAAGAGTTTGAACTATAAATCCAACCGATGAAGTTGGTAAGGGGCCAGGGCTTGACAAAGCTGATCTCTAAGTTTGAAAAAGGTTTGGTCTGCCAAACATACACTGACCAAGGTGTGATCATAGATGTGTGGTACCAAGACATAGTGTATTATCTATTGCAAAATCACTGCCCTAAAGAAATGAATAGTTCCCAGAGAAGAGCTTTAAAGATCAAAAGCAGCTCTTACATGCTAAAGAGTGGACAACTCTACAAACACAATTACAAGGGTTTGTACTTAAGGTGTTTGGATAGAATGGAGGCAAAACAAATACTGGTGGACTTTCATGACAAATACAAAATGGGACATGGATCGACGAAGGCCACTGCTCACCAAATCCTGAGGGTGGGGTATTTTTGGCCTACGATATTTAAAGATACTAGTGAGCATGTGAGATCCTGCCACACTTGCCAAACTAGTGCAACTCAAGAGAGAAATCTAGCAATTCCCTTACAACCAGTCTTTGAGGTACACCCATTTTCCCAATGGGGCTTGGATTTTGTTGGAATGATTAACCCCCCTTCATCTGTAGGACATAAGTTTATCTTGATAGCTACCGACTATTGTATGCGCTAGACAGAGGTGTAAGCATTGAAGAATTGTACCACTGAGGTCGTGACCAAATTTGTGGAGGAGCACATCATAACTAGGTTTGGGATGCCATTCTATCTGGTATGTGACAATGCTCCCTCTTTCTCTTTACCCTTGCTCACACAATGGGCCTTCAAAAACCAAGTAATCCTCAAATTCTCTTCAAATTACTATCCGCAAGGCAATGGAGTAACAGAGTCTACAAACAAAAATCTGACTACTGTGATCAAACACCTCCTAGATGACAACCCCAGGGACTGGAAAATGCAGATGAAATATGCTTTATGGACTGATTGTGTAAGGATCAAGAATGCCCTCGGGACATCTCCATACCAACTAGTCTACATCTTACAACCGGTCTTTCCTATGAACCTAAAGATCCCAATTCTGAGATTCATGGACCAATACATAGGGGAGGAAGATTGGGTATAGGTCAGACTCATGAATCTCCTAAAACTAGAGGAGAAATGAACTTTGGCCCTGGAACATATATCAAAGCATCAGGCTGTAGTCAAAAGGTGGTTTGACAAGAGAGCTACCTGTTACCCAAATTTTTCACATGCGGGATAGCAGTCATAACAGTAAAGTAAAATTTGCATGAAGAAACATCTCTTTGACATTACTATTTAGCCAATGTAAAAGAAATACATTGCTATTACATTCATATTATCAAATTATATTTATACTCTAAGTTTTGATCAAATTTACACTTTCAGATTCATAAATGATCATTACATTGTGCATTCAAAAATGAATGTAGTAAACAAGTGTTTCTTTAAGGTCACATCTTGCATACTAAAACTCAGAGGACATATGCAGAAAAGAAAGTAAGAAGGAAGCATGATAAAGTCTAGGGTCTATGTATTGCCTTTAAGAGGTCTTCTAGTTTCTGGAGTTGTTCATCTGCATCATCTGAAGTCTTTCATGTCTTGTTCTTATCTCTGTCTGTCCTGCATCCTAGGTCTTCTGTTGGTCCTGTTTCCTGCATCGTCATGGTGAAAAAGATGTTAGATCCAATTGGATCTAAGCAATACATAAAAGCCTAAAAAATACCATGCATCAGTCAAACTCCATGAACTACATATTTACTGATGATATCAATGTGATAGCAATATATGCATTTGCATTGACAAAATAATAATATCAGAAAAACATATCCTTATGAAATCCTGTGCTATATTTGAAAGATGCAGTGAGTGTCACGAGCCCGTGCTCAAACTTCACAAATATGCATTATTAA
>MU225495.1:2119992-2172875 GCA_018584345.1 Thuja plicata | reverse complement strand
TAATCATCCTCTGATCCTACTTAAAAAGGTGATTCCTAACCCTTTTAATGCTAATAGAATTCTCACACATGTGTGGAAATTCTCTCCAAAATGGTCACCCATTCCTCTTAAATACTCTTACATATTTGTCCCCCACTTGAATATCTTGAGCCACTCAAAAATTTAATGCTATGTTTGAACCCAAAATGGCCATCACTTTCAAGGCCATGTGTCCCTTATGTGGCTCTTATGTGGATGCCACATAGGTGCCACCTCATTCAAGCCCTTTTCTTCTCTCCCAAAAGTCTATAAATAGAGGCCTTCTCCTCTTGTATTGTACTTTCTCATTTTGCATTGTTATTATGCTATTTTAGTTTTAGAAGCTCATTTCTAGTATTCATGCTTGTATGCTTAAATAATTTAGAAGTTACATGCTAGGCTAATGGTTAATGAATCATAATTTCTTCCAGTTGTCTTGCATATCAATTTCATAAGTTAGAATATCATCTTTGAGAAGAATTTGAGACTAGTTCTTCATACTAGCTCTTGAATCTCTTCTTTTCATCCAATATTGCATTCATAATTGCATTGCATTGGAGATCCACTCCATTTGTGTTTGAGAGAGCACATTCAAATCCAATCTAAAAGAGAAAATCAAACAAGTAATATAGGGTGAAATATCTTGTTTTATCTCAATATGATGTTATGAAGATTTCTTGTTGGTTCTTGCTTATTCCATGATTTATATGTGCTAACCCGCTAACATTTTATGTTTGAGCTTACTCCCAATAGGTTGAATATTTCCTCATACTACATTCTGGCATGCCCTCCAGCCCCTCTTATAGCCCCCAGTTTTCCAAAAAAAAATTTTGCTCCATTTTATTCTCCTACCTATATATTATTGTATTATTACTCCCGTTGTACAATCTAAATGCACAAAAAATAGCCAAAAACATTAAAAAATTGCAAAAATCCAAAAAAATTCAAAAAATCACAAAAATTCAAAAAAAATGTAAAATTCTCCAAAATCTTTCAATAAACCTTTCCTTCCTTTCACATTGCTCAGTTTTTCATTTTTCAGTGACATTTTGACTCCTGCGACTGCGATCATGTTTTTCACCAAATCAATTTTGTGACCGACTATCCTTGCTCCTCATTCTGTTCATAGCTTTTGCTAGTGAATATATTTTAATAAACTCAAATCAGATCCTTGCCAGTCAGGATGCATCCTTCTGGTGCCAGCTTATCAAATCCTTCATCACATCAATCCTGTTCATGGAAAGAACTTTAGACTGAATGACTGCTTGGTCATGAGGTCTTCTTTATTGATTTTATCCTTTTTGTGTTTGTTTAAACCTACTCACCACTACCTCGATCTTCTATATCTTGGTATGTTGTGACTGGTGGCTACTGATACATGCATCTTTTGCAGTGTGCTTTTGTTTGAGCATCTAGTTCATGTAAAGGAATCATATCATCTGTGTTTTCTAACACCTGATGCATACCTCCTTTTGCAATATCAAAATTAAATGTGCTCTCCATATTTTTCACACAAATTTATCCCCAAGGCTCGTTAGTTGCATTTAATTTCATCATTGCATTTGCATTCTTAGTTACATTCATGTTTGCATTTTAGAAGGATTCTATTTATTACCTCCTCTCCCTTCCTCCTTCCCATTGTGTCCTTTTTTTCAAGAAAATCCCACAATGATGTCTTTGTTTTGTTCTTTTCTTGAGGGCGCACAACCCTATATCATCATCCTAGAAACCCTCTTTCTCTGAGGAAACTTATTTTCTTGTCTTTGACGCAACATCACTTGCGACACCACATCAAAGAGGGGAAAAATGTAGATGTCCAAAAATATTAATACTATTATAAATATTAAATTCTCTTTTATTCATCTAACTATTTAATTTAAACAATTAAATAGTTTCATTGCTAGTATTTATCAATAATCTAAATACTATCCTAATGTATTTTATTTAAATACATTTGCCTCAAAAAATCCCCCTTTTTAATAAAATCATATTTATTAAAATTCCTCCATATCCCTAATTATTCTAAGCTAGTATTTATTCAAATCTAATTTGAATTATAATCTAAACCCTACCTAGAGACCTATTAATCCAATCTAGAGGTCTACGCTATTCCTAGTCTACACCTATCACCTCACTTCCTAAACATACTTCCCCACCTAATCATCCTCTGATCCTACTTAAAATGGTGATTCCTAACCCTTTTAATGGTAATAGAATTCTCACACATGTGTGGAAATTCTCTCCAAAATGGTCACCCAATCCTCTTAAATACTCTTACACATTTGTCCCCCTATTGAATATCTTGAGCCACTCAAACATTTAATGCTATGTTTGACTCCAAAATGTCCATCACTTCCAAGCCTATGTGTCCCTTATGTAGCTCTTATGTGGATGCCACATAGGTGCCACCTCATTCAAACCCTTCTCTTATCTCCCAAAAATATATAAATAGAGGCCTTCTCCTCTTGTATTGGCATCTCTCATTTTGCATTGTTATTATGCAATTTTAGTTTTAGAAGCTCATTTCTAGTTTTCATGCTCTTTTATGCTTAAATCACTTAGAAGTTACATGCTAGGATAATGTTCAATGAGTCATAGTTTCTTTCATTGTCTTGCATATCAATTTCATAATTTAGAATATCATCTTTGAGAAGAATTTGAGACTAGTTCTTCATACTAGTTCTTGAATATCTTCTTTTCATCTAATCTTGCATTCATAGTTACATTGAATTGGGGATCCACTCCATTTGTGTTTCAGAGAGCACACTCATATCCAATCTAAATGAGAAAATCAAACAAGTAATATAGGGTGCACTAACTTGTTTTAGCTCAATCTGATGTTATTAAGATTTCTTATTGGTTCTTGCTTATTTCATGATTTTATATGTGCTAACCCGCTAAATTTTCATGTTTGAGCTTGATCCCAACAGGTTGAAGATTTCCTTGTACACAATTCAGTTTTAAATTTTCAGGTGATTCAAGGTAATCTGTCCCTTAACCTGGAGGTCTAATTTCATCATAGGTCACCCACAACTTGAAAGTAGTCTCATGTTTCACAAGATCGCTAGGTTTCATACTTAGCCTTGCAGGTGAAATCCTTAGTGACAACAATCACATCATGAATCAACTTGCTAGAAACTTTAACATGTTTCTAACCTATCCATAGAAACTGGTCATGGACTCTACTAAGAACAATCTTAATCTATTCTTCCTCATTGAACTAGTAGAGTTACGCCATTCACATGATGCTCAGGTTCTATAAATGAGAGAACTCATCCTTCCAATTTCCATCATCATTTATCATTTCTTTCATCTCTTTGAAGATTTCAAATTCCACCAAAGACTCATAATCGTAATGTATGTATGCCCTAATATCCTCCACATGAAGCACGTCGTATGGAGTTTTCAAAAATGCGCCTTCAGAGTCATCCTCTATAGACTTGTAAGGGTGTTTCTTAAACTGGTACCTTGGCTAACATCAAATATCAATGGAGTATCTATAGGAAAATTTTTTTGTAGAAGATCAAAATACCTTTTTCCTGATGAATTAGGGTATGCACACTCAACGGTCAAAGAAACACTCTAGCTTCTTTTCTTTCTCCTCTAGTCTCCTTCAGTTCTGCTTGAACAATGATTATAAATGTTTAAGTAAATGAACTTATACTTCACTATGCACAGATTGACACATTCCATTCATCCAACTTTATAGAGATAATCCAATATAATTTGTATAATCATGTGATCTCATATATAGAATCAAAACCAATCACGTTTGCTATCCATAAGATCGCATCAACTTCTTCTGCACAAACAGGGGCTGGACAGATTTCTATTATTTCTCCAAAGCTCCTCCTAAGGCCATGCATGGCCATTTAGGATGAAGTAGCAATACCAGGTGAGGTTTTAATAACACTACTAATTCTCCCTTATCCTTAGTCTCACTCTGCTCCTTTTCTTTCCATACTTTACTACTGTCCTTGCCTCCTTCCTTCTTAAACATTTGATCAAACTCATCCTTGTAATATGTCAAGCTCTTACCAACATCACCAACATTTTTCTTCATAACAATAGGTGGTGACATTTTGTTGCTTACAGCTCCAGTATACCTGCAAAACTTCACAATATGTCCTTGATTGTTACATTTATAGCATGTAGGAGATGATCTATTCTTATTAACCTGTAACTTGTAATTCCTTGCAATGTGCCCAAAGTTGTTCCACTTGTAACATGTAATATTGGCTTTTGCTTCTTCTTTGATGTAATCTTGTTTAGTGCTTGATTGATCAGGTTTTATACATTATTTCTTCTTGTTCCCATATCCATAGAAATTGAAACAATAA
Source organism: Thuja plicata (assembly GCA_018584345.1). Taxonomy (NCBI): domain Eukaryota; kingdom Viridiplantae; phylum Streptophyta; class Pinopsida; order Cupressales; family Cupressaceae; genus Thuja; species Thuja plicata. The sequence continues at coordinate 2,168,517 of MU225495.1, read as the reverse complement.
CCAGAAAAGGGCCTATAAGGAGTCTTACCTCTATAATCTCTCTTCATGTGACCAACTTTGTTACATCCAAAGCATCTTCCTCTGAAAGGTATGATCTACTCTCTAGGTACCTCTTGATGTATATGGGATTCTTGCTCATTAGGTGTGTCATCTGTTCTACCTTCAGACTATATTTCTTGAGATTTAGAGAATTCTACTTTATCAAATCCAACTTCTATCATGTCACCTTTAGGTTTTTGTCTTTCCCTCTGTTCATCAATCTTGTCACTTCTCGCATGAAGTTTTTCAATGTGAATTTTTGCTTCAACAAGTTCTCCCTTAATGATGTGGTTATATTTCTCCAATTCCTTATACTTGATTTTGTAATCATCAAGTTCAAAATACATCTTTACCATCTACACATTTGCATCCTTCAAGATCCCTTCGAGTCTAGTCTTTCCATATCTCTCTTGTTGAATTTCTTTAGCCATCTGAATAGTAGTAACTTCGCATTCATGTTTCAACACTCCTTTGTCTTTTACAAGTTGTTTAATATGATCAGATGAATAATTATCAAATTACTCCTTTATATTTTCCATAAGATCTTTCCTTTGGTTCCTGGAAATTTCAAGCTATTCCTTAAGCTTCTTTATGAAACCCTCAACTCTTCTCAATTTGAATTTCAATTCAACATTATCAACTTTTGCCTTATCAAGGTCTTCAAGTGCTGCCTCAAATTTTTCTTCTAAACTACTTGAATCCATCTAGATCTCCCTCAAGATGTTAGGCTTTATCTCCAAGGGACACAATCTCTGATACCAATTGTTAGGATTAATTAATACTTAGAGGGGGGGTGAATCAGTATTACAACATGACTTTAATTTCAAACTTAACAAATTCAAGCTTAACCATGCTGGTGTAGGGCACCTCATGAGCACAAAGAGGGTCACTTGGATGACCTAAAGACATGGGAAGGATAACATGACCTATAAGGTCATTGAGATGATATAACATGTCCTATGAGCCATTTAAAATAATAGGTTTAGTTAATAGATGCAAAAACATGCAATGTTGCAAAATGTGCAAAAAGATGTAAAATTGCCAACATTGGCATAATAGTCCTAGAAGGATAAAGATAGGTCCTTGAATGAATCTAAGAGGTTTGAAATCGTTTTTAGGTCCTAAAAGGACAAAATCCAAGGTTATAGGTTATTAGGAGTTTATTTAAATAAGTTTTGAAATTCAAAAATTTGAATACTAACGGCTATTTCCAAGATGGAGGGAAAACAACATAGCTGATGTAATTCATTTGATTAATGAATACCAAGCATCCAGATCATCTGGAAGGGTAGTTAGAGGCTACATGAAGCCTTGGAGATTCATTGTATGTGAAAAATGGAAGAGGATTTGGAAGATTGAACGAACTATTACAGCTTTGGGCAATAAAACTTGAATTTCTTGCATTTCTTTGTATTCTTTTTGATGTTTCTTTGCATTCTAATTTTGTAGATGATTTGTCACTAAATGGACTAAATCCAAGGTTATCGGTTGTTAGGAGTTTATTTAAATAAGTTTTGAAATTCAAAATTTTGAATAGTAATGACTATTTCCAAGATGGAGGAAAAACAAAAAAAACTAATGTAATTAGTTTGGTTAATGAATACAAACCATCCATATCAGTTGGAAGGGTAGTTAGAGGCTATATGAAGCCTTGGAGAGTCATTGTATGGGCATAATGGAAGAGAATTTCAAAGATTGTGTAGACTGTTACAGTTTTGGGCAATAAAACTTGAATTTCTTTCATTCCTTTGGATTCTTTTCGATGTTTCTTTGCATTCTAAATTTTTAGAAGTATTGCGACAAGCCATAGCACCATTTTTGAGGCCCTGTAAGTTCTTTTAGAAATAATTTTTCATTCCTTTTAAGTAACTTTCATGTAGAAGCGTTGGGTTTTACATTCAACAAAGAATGAATTAGTTGGATCCATCCACACATTTTGGTAACTATGGCTTGGGATGGATCCTGCACATGTATTATATGTAATTAACCCAAAATATGTAAGAGTTGTCTGAATCTGTAAGACAATTACCAACTGGTGTAAGGTTATAGGGTGAAAATGCTTAATTTGAGGGCCATGGGTATCACAACAATAGTTTGGGCTTAATACAGATGTGTTTTTCTTTTTGAATATGTTCAAGCATGTTGAGGACATGGTGCAGGATCAAAGAGAGGATCGTAGAAGTGAATTTTGATCCATTTGTGAGGAAACCCTAGTTATAGGCTTCATTTAGTGAGGGTTTGTGAGTTGGGTTGTTTTTAGAGGGTCCAAGGCCATAAGGATACAAAAATACTTTTATTTACTTTATTTCTAGAGACTTTTGAAAGTGGAAAGGTCAGGGAGGGTCCCCTTGATAGGGTTGCTTTGGAAACTTGGTCTAATTAGACCTCAGGATGAGATAAGAGACAAAAGTTTTAGGAGGAGATGTTACAAAACAAGTATGCCTAGTTTCCACATATGTTTTATAAATTGGAAAAGGGTATCCAAATCCCTAATTGGTTTTGGAATTAATTTAGGATAATTTGAGGAAATCTACAAATTTCCCGCTGGAAAGGGCTAGTAGGACAGGCCTAAGAAGAGTAGTTTGGTGTTGGGTGGAAAAAAATGAAAAGTATGACTTTGGGTTTGGTAATTGAGATTTTTGGGGTGAATTTATAACCTTAGAAGGGTTAGGAATTAGTTATTGGTTTTGGGAACAACCATCCATTGATTAAAGGGTGTTTAAATGGTTAGTTTGAGGGCAATCATGAGGCATGAAGCATGGTTGAGTAAATGAGTAAGAAGATGTGTGAGAGAATATAAAGATGTGGATCCTAGTGGAGTGAAAGATGTTGAATTTAACCTCTAATAGGTCTACTTTGTGGGTTTGGTCTTGGAGTTTGATCCATTGTTGAAGGAAGGATAAGAGTGTTGTTACAAAACAAAGGAGAAATTGGATATTCTCCTAAGAAGATTTTCTAACTGCCATTAGCCTCTACATCAAATGGTATTAGAGAAAGGAAATAGGTCCTTGTAGGTTAGATATTGAAGATAGGAGGGAAAAGAGTTCAATCCATCATGGATGAAGACTTGGGTATGAGGAACACTAAGGGGTATTCGCCATTCAGGACACAATGCAAGTGCAGAGGTAAGGTCTACAAAAAGGTTATTTTTAGTGGTTCATTTTCAAATTTTTTTTAAGTTGAAATGGTTGAGAAATTGAATTTATAGAGGATAGCACATAACGTGCTTACAGAGCACAATGTTTGAATTTTGAAGAAAAAGTTAATGTGATGGAGAAATCCTACATTAATTTCAACATTGTTTCATATCATGATGTCATTTTGTGTGACATAGTACCTTTGAAGGATTGTCATATTATACTTGGGAGAGAATAGAATATGGAGAAGCATACCCTAAATTATGGAGAAGAGAACACATATACCTTCATGGAGGATGTGAGAGATGGTTTTGAATCCATTAGAGGAAGATGGGGCAACATGGAAAGTGTCTTGTAATTTTGGTGTTTTGGAAAGGATTGGATTCCTTAAACAAGAGGAACATGAATTTTCAGAAGTTGAGAAGGAGAATGCTTGGGAGAAGAACACCTATGAGGGAGAAGATGTACAAGAGGGTTAGAATGAGATCCTAGTTGGAAAGAGAATGGTGATTTTTCTATTTGAAGGACAAGAGGAGCAGTCAGATTTAGAAGTAAAGAGGGAGAAACAAATGATGGTAAATGAACCTTAGGATACAAGGGTTCATGAAGTTATGAAGAAGATTGCAGAAGTGTTTGATACTGAAGGTAGCAGAGTTAAGAGTCATATTGATGATAGATAAATTCAAATTGGGACAGTCTTATGTCCTTTTTAGGGTGCAAAGACACAAAGCATCCTTATGAAGATTGAAGAAGAGGCTGAGGAAGAAGCCTTGAAGGTAGAAGATTAAATGTTTGAGTGCCTAAAAGAATGGTATAGTAGAGATAAGTTGGAGGAGCTCTCAAGAATGGAAGGGATGAAAAGGATTGAAGAGTTGAGACTCTTGGATATAGAGTTGAAGAAGGAAGCCAAAATTTGGCATGTGAAGGCTACAAGGAAGGTTGTTTGGCCCATTAAGTGGCTAGTTTTAGAGAGGAAGTTTTTGGAGGGGGAACCTACTGAAAGGGTTTAAGAAGGTGGTTGTGAGGAGATAATATATAGAAAGGAGGTAAGTCCACAAGTGATTGATGAAGGGAAAAAAATATGGAATAATTTTAAAGCCATAGAAGCTAAAAGGAAAAATAAAATTGGATCAGTGGAAGGATGCCAAGGTATAGGGAACATGTATCAAAAATTTTCAGCAGTAGTCTCAGGGGAAGAGACATGAAGATGCAGAAATGAATGGTCACATGGAGACCATGGAGACATATTTTTCTCCAATAATGGATATCTTACAAAGAGAAGTGGGAGAAAAAGAGGATGAAGGGCTGAACCAATAGTTATTTTGGTGTAGGAGGAAGAATGAATATTTCTTTCAACTAACCCTTTTGTTATAGGATTGCAGGGGTTATATGTTAATGATTATATTCAAATGGTCCATGAAGACATGGAGATACATAAGGAAAGTTTGAGTACTTAGAATGAGTTCAAGTGGATGAATGATAGGTGAAAGAAGCCACCAAAGAGATGACACATTTTTTGTGTAGGATACAAGCAATCAGTGCCAAAGAATTGGAAAACAAGGAAGAGGACAGTAGAATCCAAGGGACTTGGATTCTTTTCAACCTCAGGAGTATGGTGCAGGAAACCTCATGAGCACAAAGAGGGTCACTTGGATGACCTAAAGACATGGGAAGGATAAGATGACATGTAAGGTCATTGAGATTATGTAGCATGCCTATGAGCCATTTGATGTAATAGGATTAGTTAAGAGATGCAAAAACATGTAATGTTGCAAAATATGCAAAAATATGTAAAAGATGTAAAATTGCCAAAATTGGCATAATAGGCCTAGAAGGCTAAGGATAGGTCCTTGAATGATTCTATGAGATTTTCAATAGTTTTGAGGTCCTAAAATGATGAAATCTAGGGTTATAGGTTATTAGGAGTTTATTTAAATAAGTTTTCAAATTCAAAAATTTCAAAAGTAACGACTATTTTGAAGATGGAGGGAAAACAAAAAAAAACTAATGTAATTGGTTTGGTTAATGAATACCAACAATCCAGATCAGTTGAAAGGGTAGTTAGAGGCTATATGAAGCCTTGGAGAGTAATAGTATGGGTAGAATAGAAGAGGATTTGGAACATTGTACATACTGTTACATTTTTGGGCAATAAAACTTGAATTTATTGCATTCCTTTGGATTCTTTTCGATGTTTATTTGCATTCTAAGTTTTTAGAAGTGTTGTGACAAGCCATAACACTATTTTGAGGCCCTATAATTTCTTTTAGAAATAATTTTTCAATTATTTTAAGTGACTGTCATGTAGTAGCATTGGGTTTTGCATTTAACAAAGGATGAATTAGTTGGATCCATCCACTTTATATGGTAACTGACTGGTCAGAATAATACCCTTGTAACTAAGGATTGGACATCCTTATATTACTAGAAATAACATACTGAACTCATTTGAAGTATCTACCAGGTACGTAATCTTGAAATGGTATCGTCAAAGTATATGCTCTAATACACCTTAAGTGTCATTACTATTTACGTAATGACAATTCTGAAAGAGATACTAAACTAGGAAATAGAATTGACAGTTTAATCTGAAGCTTCTAAGAACATGCTATGACAGAAAACTAACTATTTGCTTATTCTGCAGGAAAAACAAATAGTTCTGTTACTGAATGGATGCAGGAGAAATAGAGTCCTAAATGCTTCAAATGAATTAAGACTAATTCCTACTGAACTATGAACTAAGTTCACCTCCCGCGTGGGCCCCCATGGAAGAGTGAATGAAACAAAACTCAGAGATTAAGAAATGAAGATCTCAATTATTCAATCATAAAACATAGATACAAAATGTGGTAAAAAGATTTTATTTTCTCTATTACTAGATTACAAAAGGATCCCATAAATACTAACTAACTAAGGAACCAGAACTTCCACCCTATTTAACAATAACTTTTAAAGCAAAACTCCTTGCAACTAGGATTCCCTAACATAAGGGATATGAAAATATTTAAGATACATGATCAACATCTTTAAATGCAAGAACAAGTTGTATTCAATTACACATGAATGTAGGAATGCAACACTGCTGGATTTACTTCGTAATGGTTGTTACTCCGTATTGACCCAGTCTACAACAAAAACCACTATCAACCAGGAGTGGTGGAATCATCATGAGTCCCGAAAATAGTTATTCTCTTTATAGCACCCCTTCATCTTTTGATGTTGAATTCTTCTTTTCCCACTGACTTGCCATTTCTTGCAAGATATTAGCATGCATATATATCCAAGCCAAGATCCATAATAATTTTTCTTCACTAGCTGTCTCTTATCACATGGCTACAGGAAAAACCACCCAACTTAATGCAGGATGAAAAGACACAAGATTCATTCCATATAACCATGTAACATATAGATAGCATATTCATAAACTTAAAATGCCCACACACACACACACACATATATAGTAGTTTTGAAATATAAGCATAAACAATCCAAAGAAGTCCTATGAAATCTCATGAAGCTCTCAAGTTTTAAGCATAAAAACATATCAAGTTATAAACTAGATTAGGCCTTAAATGAGCCTCATCATTTCTCCCAAGCTTTTCCTTTTGTTGGTCCTCTAGAAAGCATGTAGTTCTTTACCCTCACTATCATTCTGTGATCTACAGCTGTACTCTAACCAATACCTCCCCCTGCCAAGCTCCAGTAGAATCCTTTTGTGTCCCTGTGTGACTCCCACCTTCTCACTTCCCCTGCCATATCATAGTCTTCCAAATTTTATGAGTTGGCGAATAGAGGGGAAATAAGAAGGGGTGGATGAAATGCCAGTGGAACCCAATAACTCTGCCTTGATCTACCCAAGGTAACATACCATGGATCTCACCTATTTTCCATTTTGAAATTGAGGGGTGAATGTGGCTCCTTGTTTCTTAATTCCTCCTTCATGTTGATCCAGCGCCATTGAATTGATTTTGTTGCTTCAAGCAACTCAGTTTCAGCCTTTCGAGTATACTCATCGAAATTTGCCTTTCTAAGAGGATCAATGATCTTACTTCCTTCCTCTAATTGAGCCACTTTCATCTAATCATAATAATAAGTCTTGGGGTATTTAGCTTCTAGCCTTAGGTAGAGAGGAATTTCTTCCTCTAACTCCCTATAAGCTTTGGCTTGGGATTCCCTACTTATCTCGTTCTAAATCTATGACATAAGGGCTCTTAACTAGATATCCCTGACATACAACAAGGGATTCCAATTCCTATTATTGGGTACAACCAAATTGTGGAGGAAAAATTAACATAACATATTCTGCATTTCTGCAAGAGAACTATGGAAAGCTTGGAAAAAAATCAAGGGGTTCTTCTAACATTGGAGACTTCTTTCTCATTATACTAGTCAATTGATAATTTAACAACCACTCTTTAAGAAATATGGAATAAATAGGAGAGGGGGACTTACAGCTCATTAACTTTGGTATAACTAATGTTACCTTAGTTAGTTTCTCTTGAAGTTGCTCCACTTCTTCCTCCTTTTCCACAAGTTCTTGATAAGTTTGATTAATGACTTGGTGAAAAACCTTCTTCTGTTGTCTTCATTGTTCTCTCTCCAACACTAATTGATTGCTCAGCTAAAAAATAACAAAAAATATGTCACAAGGTAGAGGATATCTGACATAGTACCTTCACAAAGGTTTTCCCATGCTACTTGTATATCAGCCGAATTCTCATTACTTGGATGTCCATCCTTTGTAGGGTCCATCCATATTACCATGGACCGCTCAAAATTGTCACATTGCTGAGCAGTTGTAGCTAGTGCATTCAATCCTTGGCTTAAAACCTGCTCAGCCATTTCATTTACAAAACTCATATCAACACCATAATTTTCTTCAAACTAACTTCTCCCTACTATTGTAGGAGGTGAATCCATCATGTCTTCTTCTATAGAAAATCACTCCCCTGATATGACATCATTGTCTAAATCAATGAGGTCGTCATCAACTTGAAGTCCATGGGAAGATGAACCCCTTCTCTAAAACTTGTAGGTTTTTTCCTCAGATTTGGAATCATCCCCAACTATTATACATTCTACATTCATTATGTCCTCAGGGACTGCCCTCTTTCAGCTTCAGGAAACACACCAGGCAATTCCTGCTGACTGTCTCTCAGTTCATCTCTTTCTGGATCCCCTAACTCAGAAATGTCAGGGTCAATAGCTGACCTTTCCGATGTTGTATCTATGTTCGTACTCTACTTCATCCTACAACTTCTCCTCAATGGGATTCCCTCCTTTTTTTTAGCAATTTTTCACTTCTAGGAAGCGGTTGGAGCTACAGGGTCTTTTTCCTTCGTGTGTTTACAAGAACCAGAGGTAGCTTGTTTTCCCTCCTTTTCTCCCCTCACAGAAACCCTAGTTTCATTGGTTGGGGAGGAAGCCTTTTCTTTAGAAACTTTCTTCTTACCCTTATTCTAGGCTAACCCAGATGTAGAGGCTTTAGGAGAATGCTTAGGATTCTTAGACCTAGGTTTTCTTCCTGAATAATACCTAGGTTCTAATTCCTCAATAATATTGAAAACCCCATGTTCTGTTTGGACCCTTTTCCCCACTCTACACCTTAAAGGACTTAGGGTTCCCTTCTCAAATTCCCCCAAGATAAAATATTCCCATGACAATTCCAACTATTCTCTTAAGTATTTTTCAAAAGTTAACTTAATCAGAAAATTGTGGGAGACAATATTAGGCTTACCTTCTTATACCAAAGAAGCCCTCTTCTTCAGGATATTGAACAAGAAACTTGGTATGTTTATGGGCCAATTATCATACCGTAGACAGCTTAAGAATTTGAAATGAACAACATGGAGGTATGCTTGATGACCTTCACAAGTGAAATATATTATCACATATACTACACATTTCTTGTAAGGTTATGGTAGGCATAACCTATTGGTACCATACTTCTTGTCAACCTCCAGTGGTGGGTCTGCATGCAGAGTAAATTGTGCTCTAGCAGTTTCCAGGTCGAAGCTATCTAAGAATTCTTCTCCTTCTTGTAGTAACCCCATGACCTCTGCCACAAATGTTTGCGAAAATGACACCCTCTACCCTTTGATGGTGGCCACTCCATCATGCAGCGTGTCTAAAAACTGCAATGCCACTTCTCCATCCTAGCTGGTGAGCTTCAGAATGTAATCCAACCAACCCTTGGATTGAAAATGCGACATGCAAGCCTGATCATTTAACAAAAGATCATGAACCCTAGGTTCACACTGAACCAAACCACCACCCATCTTCACAGAGTATCAAGAGACACAAGATAGTTGTAGAGAGCACAAGAAAGCTATAACAAGGAATTTCAGAGAATGCCAAGAGTGCAAAGATATAGGTAATTCAAAGATGGAAAGTTCTAGAGTTTCAATAATTTAGGCTTTGCATGATAATATGAGTGAAAATGTATAGGATATCAAGAGTTAACTATTCATAATTACTTAGCAGACATCCGTACTAGCCACCTTTCTATTTTTGTGCAAAATAAATCACTCTTTTCAAGGTTGTCAAATCACGAAAGCTAAATTGGCAACATTCGTGCAAAAGTGAAAATCATTTAAAAAGTTTAAAAATAATAGCACACAATACATACATAAATATATAAAACAAATCTAAGATTTCCCCCCCCCCCCCAACTTAAGTGAGAAGTCGGTCCCAGAATTGCACATGTGACAAGAGTGCANTTCCCCCCCCCCCCCCAACTTAAGTGAGAAGTCGGTCCCAGAATTGCACATGTGACAAGAGTGCAAAAAATAAAAAAAAATAAATTAATGAATTAATTATCAAGGATAGTGTACACAAACCTGATGAAGAACTGGCGGTGTGATGAAATTGTCATCCATTGGTGGAGAATGATGAGATGGATGGGTGAAAGACAAGAAATAATGAGATGGACTTTATTGTGGAGAAAGTACTTTCTAGATGAAAGTATTTATTATGGAGCAATGCAAACGTGGTTAAAGAGAAGAACAAATATGAGTGGGTTTCTCATATCCATTTGCTACAGGAGACCCTTGACCATTATCAAATTGAAATTATTGTAGGAACTCCTCTTTTCTCTGAGGTTTATGGTACAACTTAAGTCGTTGACCATTAACTAGCAATTTGAAATGGATAGGATCAACAGTAGACAACTGAACAACACCATTGGGCAAAATAGTAACAATTTCACAGGGCCCCAACCAGTGCATTTGAAACTTACCAGGAGTGTGCTGGTACCTAGAATCATACAGGAGGGCCCAGTCACCAACTACAAATGTCTTATCCTCAATAAATTTATCATGCAATTTATTCCGCTATTGCTGCACCAACTCTATGTTAGACAAAGCAAATTTCCTCCACTCATAAAGATTATTCAGGTTGAGAATGCACTCCTGTTGAGATTTAGTAAGATCCAAATTGAGCTCTAATGTTGTCTGTAAGGTTTTATGCTCCAATTCAACTAGCATCATAGCAAAATAACCATAAACTAACTAAAATAGGGTGAATTTGGTAGTAGATTTCCAAGTTATTCTATAAGCCCAAAGTGCTTCAGGAAGGTTGGGCACCCAATATTTTTTATGAATAGAGACTATCTTGGTAAGGATGGCCTCATGTTTCTGATTGGTGATTTCTACCTAGCCATTGGCTTGTGGATGGTAAGGAGATGACTTGCCATGTTGAATCTTATACTCTTCCATTAAAGAAGCTATGAGTTTGGAAGTAAATTGAGCTCCCTAATCAAACACTAAGTCCCGAGGGACACCAAATCTTGTAAAAATGAATTCATATAAGAATTTGGCAAAAATTTTATCCTAAGGATGCTTCATAGGTTTAGCCTCAGCCCACTTAGTGACATAATTGGTGCAGACCAAAATGTAAGACTTACCTTGAGAAGAAGGTTCAATTGGTCCCACAAAGTCAATTCCCCATTTGTCAAAATGTGTCACAACTACCAGTAGCTGCAGGGGCATCTCATTATTTTTAGTAGGCCTTCCCATTTGTTGGCACTGATCACATTTCTTGGTATTCTTAGTTGCATCCTTGTGGAGATTTTTCCAATAATATCCAGTGATCAAAATTTTGAACATTGCTCTCTTTGCTGCAAAGTGGCCACCACATGGCTCATCATGATATGCTCAAAGGATATCATAAGTTTCATCTTCTCTAATGCATCATCTCATGATCTGATTTGGACAAGTGTAAAACATGAATCCAACAATCCAAGAAAATTTAAAACTTTTCTCAACTATCAATTTTCGTTCCTTGGAAGAGAAGTGAGCTAGTTTCCTCCCTGTGGTGAGATATTTTTCAATGTCAGCATACCATGGGTTTTGCACTGATAACAGGAAAAGATGCTCATCAAGAAAACTCTCATCAATGGTTGTAGGATCATTAGGAACATCCAAGTAGGAGAGAAAGTCATCTACAACATTGGATTTCCCCAGCTTGTCCACAATAGTAATATCAAATTCCTGCATTAGTAACAACCATCGAGCCAACCTCCTAGATATGGAGGGTTTATTCATCAGGTACTTGATCGCTGAATGTTCAATATGGATAAATATCTCATAGCCGGTAATATAATACCTAAATTTATTCAATGCATAGATTACTGCAAGCAATTCCTTCTCTATCATAGTGTAATTGAATTCTTCTCCCTATAGGTTCTTACCAATGAAATAAATGGCATGCTCTACTACATCTTCCTTCTGGCCAAGGACTGCTCCAATAGCATAGTCAATGGCATCTATGTGAATATGGAATGGCAATCCCCGATTGGGACCTCTCAATACTGGTGATGTTGTGAGAACATCCTTAAGCTACAGGAAGGACTTGTCACATTCAGAATTCCAGGAGAATTCATAATCCTTTTTCAACAAGTTAAAAAGGGGTGTTGCAATTTGAGTGAAATCCTTAATAAACCTCCTATAGTATCAAGTATGCTTGAGAAAACTCCTGACATCCTTTTTCTTTTCTAGTGTAGACAGGGTGTTGATTACTGCAATCTTTGTTGGATCTACCTGAATACTATGTGAGGAGATGAAATGTCCTAAAACAACACCTTCCTCCATCATCATGAAGTACTTATCACTATTGAGAGAAATATTTTAGTCCTAAAATGTCCTAAGTACTTTTTCTAGATTGGCTTTAGTTTCATCAAAAGTGTTCCCATAGGGAGTAAAGTCGTCCATGTAAATCTCCATACAGTCAGTAGATATGTCTGAAAAGATACTTATGACAGCCTGTTAGAAAGTGGTTGGAGCATTGCACAATCCAAAAGGTAAGATAGAGTATGCAAAGGTTCCCTATGGAAAGGTAAAGGTGGTTTTCTCCTGGCCCTCTGGAGCTATTTTGATTTTATTATAGCCACTAAACCTGTCCAGGAAAGAGAAATATTTCTTGCCAGCTAAATTTTCAAGGACTTGGTCTATAAATGGGAGTGGAAAATGGTCCTTCTTAGTGGCTATATTTATCTCCCTATAATCCACACAAACTTTCCATTTACCCCCTTTCTTGGGTACTATAACTAAGGGTGAAACCCATTGGCTATCAGAGATGGGGTAGATGAAACCAACATTTAATAGCTTCTGAAGCTCAGTCTTGACTATGTCTCTTAGGATAGGATTAACTCTCCTCTGGGGCTACCATACATGTTTATATTATGGGCTGATGTAGATTCTATGAGTACAAAGTTTAGGATCCAACCCCTTCATGTCTATATAATCCCAGGAAAATGCCTGCTGATTTTCCTGTAGCAATGTTAGGATATCTTTTTAGTGTGGTAGTGACAAGGCACCACTAACATTCAACTCCTTCCCTAGACTAAATTCCATTTGAATTACCTTATCCAACATGGATATCTAAGAAATTGGAGGAGAATCCATCTCATGGGGTAGTAATGAATGAATAAAGTGGGAGGATGGTGAGTATGGAGGTGCATTTGGGGATGAAAAAATAGTTTCCAAGATATAGTTTGGATATGAACACAATTGAGCGCCATATTCATTTGTGACAATGGATGAAATTATTTCATCATCTTCCCTAGAGGCTACAAATGGATCTCTACCTATCATCATGAGCTGATGGAATGAGTTGGCTTCTAATTCAACATCTTCTAATTCTGGCCATACTACATCATCATCTTGCAACATGGGTTGAGCAGGGGAATATAGATTCAAGTTCTTAGTATAGATACCATTAGATATTGTCATCTTCCCTGACCTATAGGCTATGAAGGCATAAGTAGTGGCTAACCATGGTCTCCCTAGGATTAGAGGATACCCTTCCATATCGGCTTTAGTTTAGAGGACAACAAAATCTACTGGATACTCCCAAGAGTGCAATGTAACTATGACGTCCTCTATCATCACATCTTGTTTGATAGTAGAACTATCAGCAAGCTATAGGATGGTTGGTGTTTCACTGAGACCAACAATATTCAATTGAGACAATACCTCCTTAGTCATGACATTTATAGAGGCACCCAAATCAACTAAGGCATTTTGAACTTGCATTCCATGAATGGTGACAGTAACTATAGGACTCCTCGAGTCAGAAAATTTGGGAATAGTTAACTTTTCCAACATAAGATCAGACAACTGCCCTACAACATAAATAGTTATAAGATCTTTCTTCTTTCTCCCAGGTTGTTTGATATAATTTTCTCTAATGGCCTTAGTATAAACATGAACTTCTTTGATAACATCAAGTAATGGTATTTTTACTATCATCTACTTCAGCTGGTTGAGAAAATCAGTGAATGCTTGGTTCACTAGGAGCTCATCTTGGTCTACTAACCTTTGAGGAAATGGGGTTTTTTTTACTGTAGGAGAGGCCTGTGGAGTTGGCACATCCACATTCTAAGAAGGGGACTCTTCAACTTCTGGTATTATAGGCATTTGAGGAGAAGCAAGAGTAGTTCCTAACCTTAGATGGATATCATTCAAGGAGATGGAATAGCTTTTCTATTGAGCTGGTGGCTTATTATTAGGATTAGGATTAGGCTGTGCTGGAAGATGGGTTTTCTTAGGAAGATTTCTATTGGATGCAGGAGGCATTATAGCTTGTTATTGAGGTGTAGGAATTAAAGCATGTTGATTGGATTGGCTTGGCCACTGGTTGGGTTGTTTCCAACCTTGCTGAGGTTTCTACCAACCCTATTGAGGTTGCTACCAACCCTATTGAGGTTGCTACCAACCCTGCTAAGGTTGCTACCAACCCTGCTGAGGTTGTTGCCAATTATTATTTCCACTAAATCCATAGGGACCTATATTTAGAAAAGTCTTCCATTGACTATTATTATTATAACTTTGAAGAGGGTCTTGTGGTATACCTCATCTTGGGGCCCATGGCCTACATTGAGAAACATAGAGAACTTTCCCATATTCATCAACAACTTTGAATTCGGTAGGCATTGGTTGAGACTCCAAAATTGCAACAAACTTGCACTTGCAATTCCTCTTCTTTTCTTGACAATGCGGACAATATTTAGCCAACATAGCATCAACATCTTCCTTCTTCCTTTGGGCTTGCATTCTATCTAGCTCAGTAGAAACATCATTAATGATTTCCTACTTGAAATCAAACAGAAGATTGGATAGCTCCATCTTTGATACTCCTGAACTATTGGGCTTATGAGGCAAATCTCTGATTCCCCTACCCTTCTTAATAGTAGCCCTTGAATAGTTTAGACATATATTTTTTATGTCTACCCAATTCTTCTGAGTGATGTCACCACTAGCCATAAGGTCCAAAGCTTCTATACTCCCATCATTAACACCTTTGAGAAAAAGATGCTTTTGGGATTCCTCGTTCAACTAATGCTGGGTATTCCACTGCAGGTTGAACATAAACCTTGAGACATAATACTCCAAGGTCTCATCCTCCTTTTGAGACATTTTGAAAATATCATGCCCTTTTAAATATCGACCCCCATAGTACTCCTTATATTTGGAAAGAAACATATTTCTCATGGCGTCCCAATCTGCTATAACATTAGCTCTGAGCCCCATGAACCACCTTAGAGAAGCCTCTTTAAGAGTTGAGGAAAAAAAATTGAGCTTATGGGCATCATTTGTATAGTCATAACTCCTATAGAGGATATCAAACTCAAAAAGGAAGGTCTTTGGGTCTTCAGTAATAAGGCCATAAAATTTTTGAAGTGTAGAGGCTGGTATGTTCTTCAGATTTTGGTTACCCTATTGAGGAGGAATGGGGAAAGGAAATGTAGGTTTAGCCATCCTTGGAGGAGGGCCTGGCTATTGGGGTTCATATTTGGGTTCAAAAAAAATTTCATTCAAATGTAGGGATGAGTCCAAAGATGATGGTGAAGGTAGCTGTTTGTGGGCATCAACAAATGGGTTTTCAAACTGTTCTTCAATCTCTACATTCACAATTTGGGGTTCCTCTAGCTCAGGGTTATAGATATCAAAAGGTTCAGCCTAATTATGGTGAGGAAGGAATCTCCAAAGATTATCTCATCTTCTATGCATACAGAATAATGCAAAACTTTAAACTAAGATAATGACTTTGGCATGGATTAGATTGACACTATCCCCGACAGCGACGCCAAAAATGACTGGTCAGAATAATACCCTTGTAACTAAGGATTGGACATCCTTATCTTATTAGAAATAACATATTGAACTCATTTGAATTATCGACCAGGGACATAAGCTTGAAATGGTATCGGCAATTTATATTCTCTAATCCACCTTAAGTGTCATTACTATTTACATAATGAAAATGCTGAAAGAGATACTAAACTAGGAAATAGAATCGATAGTTTAATCTAAAGCTTCTAAGAACATGCTATGACAAAAAACTAACTATTTTCTTATGCTGTAGGAACAACCAATAGTTCTGTTACTAAATGGCTATAGAAGAAACATAGTCCTAAATGCTTCAAATGACTAAAGACTAATTCCTAATGAACTATGAACTAAGTTCACCTCCCATGTGGGCCCCCACAGAAGAGTGAATTAAACAAAACTTAGAGATTAAGAACTGAAGATCTCATTTATTCAATCATAGAACATAGATACAAAATGTGGTAACAAGATTGTATTTTGTGTATTACTGGATTACAAAAGGATTCCTGTAAAGACTAACTAACTAAGGAACCAGAACTTCCAGCTTATTTAACAAAAAATTTTAAAATAGAACTCCTTGCAACTAGGATTCCCCAATATTAGGGTTGTGACAATCTTTAAGATACATGATCGGCATCTTTAAACACAGGAAAAAGTTGTATTCAATTACGCATGAATCTAGGAATGTGTCATTGTTGGATTTACTCTATAATGGTTGTTACTCTGTATTGACCCAGTCTGCAATAGAAAGAACTATCAACCAAGAGTGGTGGAATCATCATGAGTCCCAGAAATAGTTATTCTCTTTATGGCACCACTTTGTCTATAGATGTTGAATTATTCTTTTCCCACTAACTCGCCATTTCCTGCAAGATATTAGTGTGCATATATATCCAAGACAAAATCTATAATAAGTATTCTTCACTATCTTGCTCTTATCACATGGATACAGGAAAAACCACCCAACTTAATGTAGGATGAAAACATACAAGATTCATTCCATATAACCATGTAACATATAGATAGAATATTCATAAACTTAAAATGCACACACACACACACACACACACACACACACATATATATAGCAGTTTTGAAATATAAGCATAAATAGTCCGAAGAAGTCCTATGAAAGATCATGAAGTTCTCAAGTTTTAAGCATAAAAACACATGAAATTATAAACTATATTAGGCCTTAAATTGGCCTCATCAATAAATATGGATTGGGATGGATCCAACACATTTATTATATGTAATTAACCCAAAATATGCAATATTTGTTTGAATATGCAGGGTGATTACCAACTGGTGTAAGGTTACAGGGTGAAAAGTGCTTAATTTGAGGGCCATGTGTATAGAAGAAAGAGTTTGGGCTTAATAAGGGTGTGTTTTTCTTTTGGATCATGTTCAATAATGTTGAGGAAATGGTCTAGGATCAAACAAATGATCCTAGAAGTGAATTTTGATCCATTTATGATGAAGCCCTAGTTATAGGCTTGATTTAGTGAGGGTTTGTGAGTAGGGTTGTTTTTAGAGGGTCCATGTCCATAAGGATACCAAAATACTTGTATCTACTTAATTTATAGAGACTTTTGAAAGTTAAAGGTCAAGGAGGGGCCCCTCAATAGGGTTTCTTTGGAAACTTGGGCTATTAGGCTTAGGGATGAGATTTGAGACAATAGTTTTAGGAGGAGATGTTACAAAAAAAGTATGCCTAGTTTCCACATATGTTTTATAACTTGGAAAAGGGTATCTAGATCCCTAATTTTTTTGGTAATTCATTTGGGATAATTTTAAGAAATCTACAAATTCTTCGCTGGAAAGGGCTAGTAGGATAGGCCTAAGAAGAGCAGTTTGGTCTAGGGTAGAAAAAAAATGAAAATTATGACTTTGGGTTTCGTAATTGAGATGTTTGGGGTGAATTGAAAACCTTATAAGGGTTGGGAATCAATTATTGGTTTTGGGAAAACCCATCAAGTGAGTTAAGGGTGTTTAAATGGTTGTTTTGAGGGCAATCATGAGGCATAAAGTATGGTTGAGTAAATGAGTAACAAGATGTGGGAGAGAATATAAATATGTGGAGCCTAGTGGAGTGAAAGATGTTAAATTTGACCTCTGATAGGTCTACTATGTGGGTTGGGTCCTTTATTTTGGTCCATTGTTGAAGGAATGATAAGAGTGTTGTTACAAAACAATGGAGAAATTGGATATTCTCCTAAGAAGATTCGCTAACTACCATTAGCCTATGCATCAAATGGTATTAGAGAAAGGAAGTAGGTTCTTGCAGGTTAGAGATTGAATATTTGAGGGAAAATAGTTCAAGTCATCAGGGATCAAGACTTGGGCATGAGGAACACTAAGGGGTATTCATCATTCAGGATACAATGCAAGTGCAGGGGTAAGGTATGCAAAATGGTTGTTTCTAGTGGTTCATTTTCCAATTTTGTTTCAGTTGAAATGGTTGAGAAATTGAACTTATAGAGGATACAAAATAACATGCCTTATAGAGCACAAGGTTTGAATGTTGAAGACAAATTTTATGTGATGGATCAAGCCTACATTAATTTCAACATTTGTTCATATCATGATGTCATTTTGTGTGACATAGTACCTTTGAATGATTGTCATATTATCCTTTGGAGAGCATGCATATGGAGAAGCATACCCTACATGATGAAGCAAAGAAAACATATACCTTCATGGATGAGAGAGATGGTTTTTAAGTCATTATAGGAAGATGGGGCAGCATGGAAAGTGTCTTGGAATGTTGGTGTGTTGGAAAGGATTGGATTCCTTAGACAAGAAGAACATGAATTTTCAGAAGTTGAGAAGGAGAATGCTTGGGAGAAGAAAACATATGAGGGAGAAGATGTACAAGAGGGTCAAAATGAGATCCTATTTGGAAAGAACATGGTCAAATGTCCATTTGAAGGACAAGAGGGGAAGTCATATATAGAAGAAAAAAGTGAGAAAAAGATGATGGTAAATGAACCTCAAGATACAAGGATTCATGAAGTTATGAAGAAGATTACAGAAGTGGTTGATGTTGAAGGTAGCAAAGTTAAGAGTCATATTGGTTATAGAGAAATTTAGATTGGGATAGTCTTATGTCCTTTTGAGGGTGCACAGACAAATAATCGTTATGAATATTGAAGAAGAGGCTGAGGAAGAATCCTTGAAGGTAGAAGATGAAATGTTTGAGTACCAAAAAGAATGGCATAGTAGAGATAAGTTGGAGGAGGTATCAAGGATGGAAGGGACCACAAGGATTGAATAGTTGAGGCTCTTGGATACATAGTTGAAGAAGGAAGCCACAAGTTGGCATATTAAGGCTACAATGGAGGTTTTTTGGCCCATTAAGAGGCTAGCTGCAGAGAGGAAGTTTCTGGATGAGGAACCTACTAAAAGGGTTCAATAAGGTGCTTGTGAAGAGATAATAGATAGAAAGGAGGTAAGTCCACAAGGGATTGATGAAGGGATAGAATTATTGAATAATTTTGAAGCCATAGAAGCTAAATGGCAAAATAAAATTTGATCAGTGGAAGGATGCCAAGGTATAGGGCATATGTATGACAAGTTTTCATCAGTAGTCTTAGGGGAAGAAACAAATGGTGAAGATGCAGAAATTAATGGTCATGTGGAGACCATGGAGATAATTTTTTCTCCAAGCGTGGAGATCTTATAAAGAGAAGTGGGTGAGCAAGAGGATGAAATGGTGAACCAAATAGATATTTTGGTGCAGGAGGAAGAATGAATATTTCTTTCTACTAGCTATTTTGTTGCAGGATTGCAAGGGTTCTATGTTGATGATTATATTGAAATGGTCCATGAAGACATGGAGATAGTGTTAGGAAAAACAATCTCCAAGATAACTAAGAGGGGGTGAATGAGTTATGATATAGATTGTTAAAATTTAAACTTTATAAACCAAATCTGCAAATGTAAATGATAACACAGTAAATGCCAACACCATAACAAAATATTTATTATCGAGGAAACCCTGTTAAAGGAAAAACCTCGGTGGGAGTTAACACCCACAAATAATGTACTAAGAGTATAGTATTGCTTTTAAAAGATTTAGCCCTGTTAGGATCTTGTTACAACATTATAGTACATAGTTCCTGTTAGGAGATAGACCCTATTAAGAGTCAAAAAGAAATAGTAGGCTCACTACCAAGGCACACTCCCCAAAGAAGGTTAAAGCCACCCTCGAGGATTCACAATCTGAACAAGTGTATAAAGAAAACACACAATCTAGTGAACTGTCTGATAGAAACTATCTTTGCTTGGTAAATTCCAATGAAGTACTCTTCTCTACATCCAGCAGCCAAACAAGCCTCGCATCTTTCACTTCTTCTTCTTTTCAATCTTTGTCCCCTCTTTTCAAAAGAAAAGATCACTCATCTATATACTCTTACAATAATTCATTAGGTCAGCCATTTAATCTTTCCCAATACATAAACAATTAATTGGGTCGGCCAATTAAGGCTTTCCAATATACAAATAATTATTTAAACCCTTGATAAGATACACATGGTACCTATAACAAGTAAACATCATTTACAATCCATCAATTATGCTTCCATATCTGCAATCCATGCTCACAATTCATTTTACACGCTACATGTCTGAAGTCAGCCAGTAATTGGGTCTTCTTCATAATACATGCCACAGCTGACGTCACTAGTAACCAAGCAACAATTGAAATCAACCCATTATTCCAACATATGTAATTTTTGCACTAGTAAGCTTGCATCATCTAAAATATCTTTTCCTAAAAGATATACCCAAAACACACAGACCTCTATCAAGAATCATAGTTACAGTCCAGAAACCAGTCTTCACCAAATCAACTGTAACATCCGCAATATGCAACATAAAGCCAAGCAACCTTAGGAATAAGTTCAACACACATCCTTCTACATAAATCCAACTTTGATTATCATGAATCATCTGTACAATGTTCATACACTTCTTCTAGTCAAGTAACCAATTGGTCCTCTCCATAGAAATATATGTTGGCATTGGTGACAAAACATGAATATCAATAGCATGATCAGTAACCAAAACTGATATCATCCAAAAATATCCCCCTTTGGCATCGATGGAAAAATATGGGAAAATCCATATGCATCAACCCAAAAGTACTCTCTCTCAATACAATCTTCTCAATATCCTCAACACAAATCTCTCAAAAATAGTAGGGATTTTCACATAGATTCCTTCCCCCTTTGGCAGCAATGGAAAAGGGTTCCATAACTCACCTGTAGTCTTCTGTAAGGTGTAGATTTTTCAAATCTTCATGTTCATCAACCAGGTGCAAGATCACCCAAATGTACTCCATTGTATTCTCCTGCAATCACTCCCCCTAAGGAGTAGATCCATACATCAAGTCTAGAGAATGATATAGCTCTAAGATCCACTGAACTGATGCATATTTTCATCATTTAATTACCACTAGGAGGGGCCATCACCCCAAGCATACCTCTGAGATATTCAAAAGCATCTTTTGGCAAAGGTTTAGTAAATATATCTACTATCTATTCCTTTGTGTTGATATACTCCAGTTTAATCTCTTTATCTACTACCTTCTCTCTCAAGAAATGATAATAGAAATATGTTTAGTCTTTGAATGCATTACAAGATTCTTTGATATATTCACTGTACTAGTGTTATCACAATGGATAACCACTGGTTCTTTGAAAATTATTCCAATGTCCTTCAACATATTTTTCATCCAAACAACTTGTGTACAGTTTATTGTAGTAGCAACATACTCTGAATCAGTAGTAGATGGAGTAATATGGTTCTGCTTCTTGCTCAACTAAGAAACCAATCTTTTTCCAAGGAAAAATGCTCCACCACTTGTACTCTTCCTGTCATCCACATTACCTAACCAATCAGCATCAGTATAAGCCTGCAAAGTAAAATCATCTAATTTTTCATACCATAATCCATATTCTATTGTCCCTTTCAAATATCTAAAAATTCTTTTTACAAAAACAAAATGTGTCTCTTTGGGATCTGCCTGGTATCTAGCCACAATTGGGATCTGCATTGGTAATATCTATTCTAGTGTGAGTTAGATATTTTAGACCTCCAATCATCTATCTGTACTTAGTCTAAACAACACTTTGAGTCTCATCACTATTAGTCAGTTTTTTTCTAGTCACCATAGGTGTCCCAAAAGGTTTAAAATCTTCCATTCCAAAAAAAATCAACATTTCCTTAAGATATTTGGTCTGAGATATAAAAATTTCATTCTTACTCTGATTAATTTGCAAACCAAGAAAAAATTTCATCTCACCAATCATTGACATCTCGAATTCATTTTCCATTTCTTTATCAAAATTCTTACTCATCTTATCATTGTCTCCAAAAATGATATCATCAACACAAAATTCTACAATTAAGATTCTATCTTCATTAGTTCTCAAATGTAAATTACTGTCTGCATTACCTTTCTTGAAACCAAGATGAAGTAAATATTTGTCCAGTCTTGCATACCATGCTCTTGGTGCCTATTTTAGTCCATACAGTGCCTTCTTCAGTCTGCAAACCATGTTTTCATCATCTGTTAAAGGAAAACCATTAGGTTGCTCAATGGAAACTTCTTCTTCTAGATCACCATTCAAGAATGTTGATCTCACATCCATCTGATAAACCTTAAAGTCTTTATGTGCAGCATAAGAAAGAAATAATCTCACAGCTTCCAATCTAGAAACAAGAGCAAATGTTTCTTCATAGTCTATGCCTTCTTGTTGTGAGTAGCCATTACATACCAGTCTTTCCTTTTTTCTTACCACTGTTCCTTCCTCATCCATCTTCTTTCTGGAAACCCATTTAGTACCACTCACATTTTTGTTCTTAGGTCTTGGAACCAATTCCCAAGTATTGTTTTTCTTTATTTATTCAAGTTCTTCTTCCATAGCTTTAGTCCAAGATTCATCTCTACATGCTTCATCAATAGTCTTTGGTTCAACTTGAGAAATCAAATAGATCTCATCTCTAGCTTTAGATCTAGTCATCATACCTTTACTTGCATCACCAATAATTTTATCTTTAGGATGGTTCTTCTTAACATACCTTGGTGTCTTCAACGTCTTAGTAGCTTTAGTATATTCATCTTCAATCTCATTGTCAATCATCAAAGATTATTTAGGTTCAGAAGTAACCTCTTTCACTTTTGTAATCTGACCACAATCATACATTCTTTCTTGAATCTGAAATTTTTCATTTATCCTCACATTAGCACTTTCAATCAACTTTCTCAATCTCAGATTGAAACATTTATATGCTTTAATCTTAGTGGAATAACCAAGAAATATTCCTTCATCACTTCTAGAATCAAACTTGCCTATTTCATCATCTCTCTTGATATAACATTTACTACCAAATATTCTGAAATATTTTACAGTAGGTGTATGATTAAACCATAATTCATAAGGAGTCTTACTTATACCTTCTCTGATCTAAATTTTTTTTAGTGTGTACACAGTGGTCCCAACTGCTTCTCTCCAATAAACATGTGACACATTTCCTTCCAACAACATAGTCCTTGCAACATCTGTTATAGTTATGTTTCTTCACTATGCTATCCCATTCTATTGTGGAGTTCTAGGGGCTAATGTATGTTTGTATATTCCATGTTCTTCATAGTATGTATTAAATAGCTCTAATGTAAATTCTCCTCCTCTGTCTAATCTCAAACACTTTATCTTCAAACCAGATTCATTCTCAACTTTTTCTTTAAATAACTTGAACTTGTCAAATTCTTCAGATTTCTCTCTTAAGTATGTAACCCACCTCATTCTAGAAATTTCATCAACAAATAGTATAAATTACCTTTCACCATAGCATGATCTTGTTTGTGTAGGACCACACATATCTATATCCACTAGATCCAACTTCCCATTTTCTGAATAAGCTTTTCTTTTAAAAGTTCTTCTAGTCTGCTTCCCCATAACACACTCTCTACACTAGTGTTAGATGGCTTTACAATTTTACGTAGATCTCTTACTATTTTTTTCATACTTGCCTTCACAATATTATCAAAATTAACATGAAAAAATCTTTTGTGCCATAACCAACTGTCATCAACCTTCACAATAAAACAAGAAGCTTCAAATGTGTTCAATTCAAATACATTACCTTTGGATTTAGTACCACATGCAATCAAGTCTCTTGATTTAATTCTGATAGAGAATTTCCCATCAGTGAATTTCAATTGATAACCCTTGTCTACTAACTATCCAACACTCAATGGATTATGCTTATGTCCATCAACAAGTAATACATTGGCAGTGTTAGTATTTCCATCCAAAGAAATAGATCCAACTCCAATAATAAGCTTAGGAGTATTGCCATCAAATTTGACAACACCACCATCATGTCTTTTCAAACTCACAAATTTGTTTTTATCTCCAATCATATGATGTGAACAACCACTCTCTATAACCCATTTAGATTTCTTTTCAACTTAGGATACTAAGGCTTTTTCTTCACGCATAGGTTCATCATCCTTAATAGCAATAAATCCAATTTCATCATAGTCACCATCATCATCATCAGATATACCCTCACTAGCATAATAAAATTCCTTGGATTTTGAATATTTAGACTTGAAAAACTTATGTTTGTGCTTAGGAACTCTTGTAGGACATCTAGATATAAAATGACCAATCTTGTTACATGAAAAACATTTCAAAGGTAATTTGCCTTCAAACTTTCCTTTACCTCTCTTTTCTCTTCTAGCAATCTGTGCCACAAATTCATCTAGATTTCTTTCTTCTTCCTATATTTGTTCCCATTCATCAGCATAGGCTCCAAATTATTCCCTTAGGTCATTACTGTTGGTGCTTGCATTTCTAGATAAGGTCTTTTTGTTCTTGTGCACGGTTGCCTTGAATGATGACTCAACTTTAGGTAAAGTGTCTCCCAATTTTTTGGCCTCAAATGTAGTTAGCTTTCCAATCAACATCTCTCTAGTAAAGTTCATTGTCAAAGTTATAATCTCCTCTATAGCCTATACTTTGGTTCTATATGCAGGTGTCAAGGATATGAGTATCTTCACAATCACTTCTTCCTCACTGTAAGTACCTCCATAGTTTCTAATACCAGTAACCACTTCAGTAATTCTTTGTCCATATGCCCTAATGTTCTCATATTCTCTCTTCTTCAATGATTACATCTTTGTCTTCCAATTTTTTAGCTTTTCCTACTTTGTAAACTTGTCTCTAATATATAATGCTTCTAATCTTGACTAGATCTCATGTGCAGAATCCAAGTCCTTTACTTCTATGAATTCTCCTTCTAAAAGTGTGTTGATCAAAGATTCCCTTGAAATCTCATTGCATAAAAATAGATTATTTTCATCAGTAGCCTTCTGTAACTCATCCTTATTTGCTATCTTTTCTTTTTCTTTGTGATCATCCAGTAATCAATTCCCATAAATAGAAAATGTGTTCTCATCTTGTTATGCCAACTGTCAAAGTTTTCAGGATCAAACTTTGGACTACCCTTCCTATAGTAAGTCATCTTCAGGATCACCTCAAGCTATTAAACTTTCTCTCTAAGGACCATAAGCTCTAATACCAATTTTTAGGAATAACAAACCACAAGATAACTGAGAGGGGGGTTAATCAGTTATGATATAGATTGTTAAACTTTATAAACCAAATCTGCAAATTTAAATGATAAAATAATAAATGCCAACACCATAACACAATATTTTTTGTCAACAAAACCCTATTAAAGGTAAAACCCTGGTGGGAATTAACACCCACAAATAATGTACTGATAGTATAGTATCCCTGTTAAAATATTTACCCCTGTTAGGAGCTTGTTACAACATTATAGTACATAGTCCATGTTAGGAGATAGTCCGTGTTAAGAGACAAAAAGAATAGTAGGCTCACTGCCAAGGCACACTTCCCAAAGAAGGTTAAAGTGACCCTCAATGATTCACAATCCAAACAAGTTTATAAAGCAAATACACAATCCAATGAACTGTTTGATAGCAATTGTCTTTTCTTGGTCAATTCCAATGAAATACTCTTATCATAAACTCTGCTCTACATCTAGAAGCCAAACAATCCTCACAGCTTTCACTTCTTCTTCTTTTTGATCTGTGTCCCCTCTTTTCAAAATAAAATATCACTCATATATACCACCTTACAATAACTCATTAGGTCGGCCAGTTAAGCTTTCCCAATACACAAATAATTAATTAGGTAATCCAATTAAGGCTTTCCAATATAAAAATAATTATTTAACCCCTTTCTAACATACACATGGTACCTATAACAAGTAAAAATTATTTAAAATCCATAAATTATGCTTCTAGATCCACAATCCACACTCACAATTCATTTTTCATGCTACATGTCTGAATTCAACCAGTAATTAGGTCTTCTTCAAAATACATGCCACAGCTAACATCACCAGTAACCAAAAAACAATAAAAATCTACCCATTATTCCAACATATGTTGGATGTCCACCAATAAGCTCACATCATCTGAAATATCTTCACTAGAAAGATATACCTAAAACATAGAGACCTGCTCTTACCAGAATCACAGTTACAGTCCAGAAACCAGTCTTCACCAAATCAACTGTAACATCTGCAATATGCAACATAAAGCCAAGTGACCTTAGGAATAAGTTCAACACACATCCTTCTACATAAATCCAACTTTGATCATTTTGAATCATCCATACAGTGTCTGTACACTTCTTCTAGTCAAGTGAGAAGTCTTTCCTCTCCATATAAATATATGTTGACTTCAGTGACAAAAAATGAAAATCAACAACATGATTAGTAACCAAAACTGATATCATCCAACAGATACATAATGAAAGTTTGAGTAATTGGCATGAGTTCAAGTGGATGAATGATAGGTGAAAGAAGCCACCAAAGAGAGGACACATTTTTTCTGGAGGATACAAGCAATCAGTTCCAAAGAATTGGAAAAGAAGGAAGAGGACTATTAGCTCTTTTTCTTGTAGAATCAGTATGTAGCAATGAATACTTGACTCTTTAATTCCTAATTTATATTCTAACAGGGAAAATTCTAATTAAAAAGGATGAACATCCTTCTACACTTTGGGCTCCACAAACCCAGGTGGGTGCACCTTCAACAAAATAATATCTTTTAGTAATTCTGACAGTGGATTAAGGATTCATGGTCCTTCTTCTTTTTAAGCCACTATGCTTAGGAAGGATAACATTTTGATTCTCTCTTCAAGGAATCACTAAAGTGAATTGTACTAAATACAATTAGCTAGACATGTACTTAAGATAATAGAAATATAAAGATTGATTAATATTGGATTGATGATAACAACCACTTATAAGCATTTTGGCCAGTGCCTAATCATGGGTCATAGAGTCAGAATAAAATATACATATACAAGGGATAATTAATTGAAATAAAAATAAAACCTTAGATGGAATGCCTTACAAACTATCTTTTCATCCTCACACCCTTGTGTCAAATTCCTGCATATACCCTAACTCTCTGCAATTATCTACAAGATTTAAACTCTCCTTGAAAGCAACTCACAAATAATGACATGGCTACCTTATAACCAGTATATTCAAGATGAATTACAAATTAAACATACAAGAACTAATAGTAAATGAAAAAAGACATCATTGGTGTCAAAATGGAGATTCCATTGTATTTTTATTAATATAAGCCTAATATCAGTACATTCAAATAGATTCAAAAACCAAAAACCAGACACAATTCAAAAGTCTACCTTGTAGTCTTATTTTTACCATCCTCATCAAAATATTACAACTTTCTATTTATAGATAGCCCTCATCATCTTGGAATCCTTTTGGAAAATAAGGACGCAACAAGCTTCAGATGACTAGTATATAGGACAAAACATACATTTCATAGATGAG
This sequence comes from Thuja plicata, assembly GCA_018584345.1. NCBI lineage: Eukaryota > Viridiplantae > Streptophyta > Pinopsida > Cupressales > Cupressaceae > Thuja > Thuja plicata. The sequence goes on along the minus strand of MU225495.1, from coordinate 2,140,817 downwards.
ACAAAAATTAGGTGGAGAGAATAACAGTTCTTTGTTACAATTTATGCAATCCTTTGTCTTATGACTACCTGAATGCTTGCAACTGCCTTGAGGTTGTTAGGTCCTTATCATATGGGATTTTTCATCTTCATTGATGTAAAGCTTGCACTTGCCTTAGTCCAGACAGTTAGGCATCACTAGTGCTCGTTGTCACTCCTATACTACTACTTTATGTTATTGGAGTGACTATATCATACTTGCTAATACATGTGGTAAACACCTCATCATCCGGCCAACTGAAGTTGAGAACCTCATCTTTCTGGTTGTTGAACTCCTCCCAATCAGCACTGGCCTTTTCAATCTTTGATTCCCAAGATTCAAAAAATGCCCTGGACTTGTTGAGAATGTCAATAGTTAACACAAACCAACCTGTGTTTTCTAATGTAATAATATTGTTTGTCCTATTAGTTAGTGCTTCATTCAATTTCCTTAGCCACAAGGCTTCATTTTTTATGTTTCCATCCTTTTTTAACATAGAAACATGTCATATCTATCTCTGGAGAACTCACCTCTTAAGGTCTCTATCCTTTTGATGATCATATTCTTTTTGACATCCAAGTCAGCCATCAATTTAAGGCATTTGTAGGTCCTTGTCAAAATGATATCAATATTATTTTTTTCCTTTGAAGTAGAATAGAAAGATTTTACATGGGCTTTATTCCTCTTCCAATTATCAATTATCAAGTCCCAATGCTCTTTATCTTCATCATGTTTTCTAATTATGTTGACAATATTCTTTCCCATCAAATAAAGGTTGGCAAGATTAGCTTCACCAACACATATTTTTAGGTTAGAGTATATTTTATTAGATCGCCTCTGCTTCACCAATTCCTTAGCTTCTTTGTATGTAGCGGAGTTCTCAATATCCCTTTTTCCTTCTTCTTCTAATCTTGATCTCTCAGTAATTGACAAGTTCTTTTCAGCTTCTAGCTCTTCTCTCTTAGCATCAATAATCTCTTGAGTAGTGGGACTTAATGGTGCAGGGGATGGGGGTAAGTCACAAAAGGACTGGATGTTGAGGGTTGATGAGGTTCCTAAGTGATCATCACCTTGGGCATTAATTGAACTGTCTACCTCCCTTCTTGAATTTCTATCTTGTTGTCCTTTTGTAGGGACTTGACCCTTTCATCATTATAGGCCTTCAGTACAAATTCATACTTTTGATTCAGGCTATTATAAGCCTCTTTCTCCTTTTCAGCCACTCTCAGGCTCAGGTTAGCTGTTTCTAAGACAAGATTTGCTACCTCATTTCATGAAGTATCAGAAACTCTTTTGACAATAAGGCTCCCTGTATCCTCAATTTTATCATCTTCCTTAAATCTTCTTTTTTCTTTCTTCTTCAATGACAAGATTGCCAGGGCTACATGATCTTCACTAAACTGGGCACCAATTGATGTCCCAGCAGTGCTCAGTGGTTTTGCCTCTTTTCTGATAGCATAAAAAACTATTGCATCAACTAACTCCCACTGAGGTAGGATGAGGACTCCCTATTTCTTGACTAATTCCCTACCCTCTTCAAGGGTGATCTTATCAAATCTAGACACTAGCTCCTGCTCAACCTCCTTTATGTATCAACTTTTGTATAATTGGGCTGAGCTTCTTGTAACTTTTGACATTTATCATTGAATTCATCAATGTGAATCCTCCACAAAAATTGAATGAATGCCCTAGTCTTGACAAAGTTGTCATCTGACAAGAATTCCTCACTGGCTTGCTTAGTCATAGGGTGTAGTTCTTTACCTATGAATTCTGCCACTGTGAGGTCAGCAATTGCATGCCTAGGTACCTCTAGCATCCCTTCTTGCAACTCCTAGGTAGTAACAAAAACTTCACCAGTGCTCCTCAATTGAACCAATTGCTCAGCAATGGCGTGGTCATCAAAATGCATAGGGGACTGGGAGGGAGAGTAAAACTCACTCTCTTGCTCTTTTCCTTCCACCTTTTGTCTCTTGGGAGAGGGCACTTCTTGGGAACTAGTACTTGCTGGCCTATTTCCATTATGCTGAGGAGGTTTATCAACTTTGGGCATGATAGTAGTATATCCTCTCCTCTTGTATACTACATATTCCCCTGGTGGGACTACTCTTCCTTGTTGAAGTTTGCTCAAAATAGCATGAGCCTTTTCTGGCTCAGCTTCCATTATCCTCTATTTCTTCTTATTTAGGGTTTGCATGATTCCCTCAAATAAAGTCATCAAAGACTCAATTTTTTTGGCCCAAGGGAAAAACTCCTTTAGAGGATCATAAGATTTGTCAAAATTATGTACAAAGTCCAGCGAATTCTTGTACACCAGCCACTTTTCCTTTCTGATCTCCTGGTCACCTAGGTCAAAAACATTTTTGATAATATCCTCAAGGTAATTAAACTGATGCTCTAATGTTAAGCACTTGGTTCTTTTTCTAAACATACCTATTATAAAATCTTCATTATCTGCACACTTGGATACAGATGTTGCTAAGTGATAAGGTTCAAAATACTTATCAAATTATGTCCACCCACCCTTTGTTATGATGAAATGATGGGCTCTAGTGAGGGTAGGGAAAATGCTTCCCTTCATTTTTCTTGCTAGGGCTTCCTTGTGTAGTCCACCCAATTGTCTTATAATCTTTGTTATCCCAATCTTCAGAGAAACTCTATAGGGCAGCACATTAGGCTTTCTCCTAAATCCATAAACCCTTATTACTGTATAAATAGTGTACAAAATCAAATCTCACCAATTATGGGCAATCTTCAATTCTAGGGCAAACTCCATAGGTCTCAAAAGCCTCATCGTATCAGTGTGGATCCTGGCATTTTGATTGCACAACAATGACCTAAGCCTAGTGGAAAAAACCCTATCAAAGTAAACATAACTAGCTTCTTTTGTATCCCATGATAGATCAGCACTACACATCTGAACATGAAAATCTTCATTAGCCTGGAACTTAGTCAATTCCATCTCTTCCTCAAAGAAGTCAGCATTATTGGACAAGAACATGTTCATCATAAGGGAATATCATCCCATTGGTTTAAGTATGTTGTTGTCCTGGATTCCTGCCAAACCTTCATGCATTTGTAGGGCAATGTAAGACACAAAGTCAAAAACTACTGATAGGTGAGGATGTAGAATCTGAACCACCATGAGCATTATGTGGATATGTATTGTTACTTCTTGATCTATTCCTAGAACCTGGCATAGGGCACTATACATTTTCTTGGCCTTGCCATTGAAGTAATCCAACTTGAATGGCTCTAGTGTGTTAGGCCCTAATACAATCAAGTCTCCTATCTTGTTAAAGTACCCCTTCAAATATTCATTTCTGTAATATTCCTTATGGGGTTGGTATACTTCCTTAAAGTATTCAAAATCAGTATCATCCATTTGTATTGAGGTATCACTCAACTTGAAGATTTTTCTAATTTCATCAGCTAAAACAATCAACAACACATTTCCCTTTGTATCCCTAAGAACCATAGATACTTTGTCATAAGTGTTGGCAATCAGAGTGAACAAATCTGTATCCATAAACACCCCGGGAACTATCAACTTTCCTACATCCAAGTCCCATATATTACAATCTAGGGTAGGAGCATTTCTTTGGCTATATGTAGTTCTAAATAGAGTAAGACCATTAAAACTAGTCTTAACATCTTTGGCCCATCTACCCGAATCATACAAGCCTTATCCTATTTTAAAACAGGGATATGTTGGAACTATTCTCTTTATTTGGGTCGCATCACACATGGATCTTTTCAACTATTGCAATAGATCCTCCCTAACATTTCTTTTTTGGTAATCTACTTCTCCAAAAATTTCAATCCTAGGGGCCATTTCTGAACCTAAGGATTTTTGCTAAGATGGAATTCATATTTTGAAATGATAAATCTGAAAGACTTTTGAACTGCAAATCTTACTAGGAATCTGAACATTACTCAATTAGAGAAAACTCACCCATTCTACCTCTGCAATTTTATTTTTTGCTCGAATGAATTTGGTGAATTATTGTCACTTAAAATTGAATTAACCATTTTTATGGCTTTAATCAAATCAGTCTTTGAATTGAATTCAACTAGAGTGGCTACATGTTCTGCAATCAATTCGTCGGCTTCAAATTCACGGCTTAACGATTCTCTACAACTCATTTTAACAACTTTGAATTTATGTCATATATCTTTAACATTACCTTCTTCATCTGATGGCTATCTTATTTTCCCAAAAACAACTGTTCACCTTGGACATGTGTCAACACCGCTTAATCACTTATTCCTTAGATTTTGAGCACTTTTCCTTTAAGGCGTTTAAGCAAATCGTCAAATTATTTTACACTTGCAACCTTATTAACATGAATTCCACCTTGTACTAGATCCACTTTATATGCCATGCGTTGCATAGACTTAATCACTTACCCATTAGATGTTGAGCACTTTACTTCCAAGTGATTAAGTCGACCATCGGTCTTTTCTATAGATGCTATTCCTTTAACTCCACCTTTACGAACTCAGCTGGTCCCACTAGGACACACGTTAGCACCGCTTAGTGGATTAGATGCTAGATTTTGATTACTTTGCAGTTAAGACATTAAGCTGACTGTCAGATGAAAAACAAGTTAATGGTTCTTTAATTATCGCCAGCTCTGAATATCTGGGTCCACCAGCTGCCAGATGTCAACACCGCATAATGGCTTGACTGATAGATGTTGATCATCTTGAATATAAGCAATTAATCCCACCATTAGATTTTTTTGAGCTTTAGTCACCTTTATGTTGTCTGCATCTGGACTGACATCACTTCCCTTAACACGTGTCAACACCACTTAATCACTTATCCATTAGATGATGCGTACTTTGCCTTTAAGAAATTAAGTCTACCGTTGATTATTTCATAACTTGCCCACTATTTAGCTGAGAACCTTTACGACCACTGGCCCCACTAGGACACGAGTCACTCAGAATTAATTGCTTAAGAGATAGATGCCATGCATCTTGGAGATTAATCCATTAAGTGATCCGTCAGATCAAAACAGAAATGCCCAAAACATAATGAATGTAATTAAAAATGCAGTGGACTTTGGATTAAAGGAATAATGTAATACCTAGTGTTAGGATTGACAACTTTAATAAACATAACCACTCAAAATGAACCCATTAGAGACATAACTTAACTAAAAAAGGTAACATGAAATTAGAAGACATTTCAACGCTTAGGGTTTTTATGACCGGAATTGCACTAGGAGACATGACACAAGGATTTTCAACATTTTCAACTAGGTCAATGGTTAGAAAAGAATTTATAGAGGCATGAGAACAATTTTTAACCATGATTTTAGACCCTTGGATAACATGAATGATAGGGGACCTCACAATTTTACAAGGCATATTTCAAACATGAAATATCACCAACAGTGGCTCTCTCTGAGGATGTTTAAATGCCAGGTTATAGAAAGAACCACAGATCTCTGGGGAAGTAGACCAAAAACCAGACTCGCCTAAAATTGGAAACAAACACACAATATAAAATAAACACACCTGTACATATAATACATACTACTGTGCATGGAAAAGAAAAATTATTTGAAGAAATTTTTTAGAAATTGTCCACGCACTGGCAATTCTTGTTCTTCATCATCCAGATTCTTGAGGAAATAAGAATCTTTTCCAAAGATCTGGGATATGAAAAAAGGCCCTATCTTTAGTGACTCAAACTTGTTGTGTTTTCCTTTTTCTTCAGCCCTAGTATTCCATTGCAATACAAAATCACAAGGCTGAAATTTTCTATCATCTGCTCTTCTATCAAAAAGATACTTCATTTTTTGTTGCAATTTCATATTTTATCTCTTTCTTTCTCTCCTTGTCTCATCCAATTCTACCAAATAAACCATCCTTTCTTCCATAGGTTTAGAAACTTCCATCTCTTCATCTTGGATAAACTTATAAATTGGGAGCAAATTGTTGACAAGAATTCTTGACTGAACACCATAAACCAACTCAAAGGGAGATTTTCCAGTGGCCTTCTTGATAGTGATCATATCAGCCCAAAGGGCAAGTTTCAATTTAACATGCCAAGCTCTCTTATTTCTTTCCAAGGTCTTTTTTAAGATTTGTAAAATACTCTTGTTACTGGATTCTACCTGACCATTGTCTTGAGGGTGGTATGGGGATGACTAAGACATAACAATTCTCATATCAGAGCAAAATTTAGTGAGTTCTTCAGACCTAAAGCACATGGCATTATCCATTACCAATTTAAGGGGAACACCAAACCTTGTAATTACATTATCCATTACAAAGTCAATAACCACAGTGCTTGTTGCTCTTTTAGTTGGGATTGCCTCTACCCATTTTGTAAAATAATCAGTTACCACTAGAATCCAACTATGCCCCCCACTTGATTTCTCAACAAAATTTCCTATGAAGTCCATTCCCCACATAGAAAAGGGAGCCTCTACTACTACAAGGTTTAACAATAATGCTCCTGAATACTTCATCTTGCTTGATAATATTTGGCATGGCTCACATTTCCTGATAAAAGTATAAGCATCTTGAAACAAACAAGGCCAATAGTATCCAACTCTCAAAATTTATGAGCTGTTGACCTAGCAGAATAGTGTCCTCCACACATTCCAGCATGCATTTATTTCAATACCTTCTCTAATTGACCTTTGTTAAGACATAATAACAGGATCCCATCTCTGTTTTTCCAAAACAAGTCACCATGCAAAAAAACATATTTCTGAGATTGCAATCTCAAACTCCTCCTTTGGTTGTCATTCAAGTTATCTGGACACCTAGCATTTTTCAAAAAATATACAATATTGGCATACCAGAGTTGCATTTCAATACTTATCAAACAATTCTCATTTGTACCAACACTATTAACTTGGACCAAATCCAAATTTTCTTTTGCCATCAACTTTGCCAAACCTAGTCCTGTCACCAATTTAGTGATATGGATGTCTAGATCAAAATCTTGAATTTTGTTTATCCATTTACATCTTTTTCCTGTTACTTCATTCTGAACAAAGATGTCCTTGACAGAAGTATGAGGAACATAAGCATTTACCTTTGCACATACCAGATAGGGTCTGAAAGCTTTGACTACCTTTACCAGAGCATAGGCTTGTTTCTCCATCAACTCATAGTTTAACTCAGTTGACTGCAATGACTTGCTAAAAAATGCAATGGGATGTTCAAATCCTTCACCATCCTTTTGCAAGAGGACTACTGCAATAGTGTGAAAGAAAGAAAAGGTAAATAAGGAAAAGGGCTTGGTGTAATTAGGAGATACAAGGAGTGGTGCTTCCTGAATAACTTTTTTTATTTTTTCAAAAGCTGACTGCGCCCCTTGGTCCCATTCAAACTTCACATTTTTCTTCAGCAGTTTGACAATAGGTTTAACCAGTTCAGCAAAGTTAGCAATAAATCTCCTAACAAAATTAATCTTCCCTAGAAATGATTGTATACCTTTTAAGTTCTTGGGAGAAAATACCTTTTGGATGGCTTCAACCCTTTCAAGATCTCTCCTTACCCCCTCCTTTGATACTATGTGTCCCAAAAGTTTCCCCTCAGTAACAACAAAGTGACATTTTTTTCAGTTTAGAGACACTCCATATTCTAGTGCTTTTATCATGACCTTTTCCAAATGATTGCAATGATCCTCTTCTCTTTTTGAGAAAGTTATCAAATCATCTTGGTATACTTCCATCAGAACATCTATAAGGTCTTTGAAGGCTACATCCATAGCCCTTTGAAAAGTAGCACCAGCATTTTTCAACCCAAATGACATATGAGCATACACGTAAGTGCCCCAAGGGGTATTAAATGCTATTTTGAATTGCTCAGATTCTTTAACAAGAACTTGATTGTACCCTAAGAATCCATCCATCATAGACAACAAATCACACCCAGTGACTTTATGCAACATAGCCTCCATGTTAGGTAGCCCATAGTTATCCTTCAATGAGGCTACATTCAAATTTCTAAAATCAACACACAACCTTATGTCTGCATTTTTCTTTCTTACTGGGACTAGGTTAGAGACCCAAGATGAATGTCTAATAGGCTTTATTATGCCTGCATCTCTCAGCTTCATCAATTCTGCTTGCATTTTGGTAGCCAGCAATGGAATGATTAGCCTCTATTTTTGCCTGAATGGTTTAATGATTTCTTTCAAAGGGATATCATGTTGAAATAATTCTTTTCTATAGGATTTCAAATCCTCATATGACCATGCAAATACATGTTTATAATTCTTCAACAATTTTATCAAATTTTGTCTCACATTGCTATCCAATTTTTTACCAATGTAAACTAATTGGGGAGATGTTTCAGATCCCAAATTAACTTCCTCTAACTCTCCCACTTTGGCATTGGACTTCTGAGTCATATAATTGTCATTTATGCTAAACAAACCTTCCAATTCAACCAACCCTTTGGGAATGTGATTAGTATCCAATTGGATGACTTCTTGATCAAAGATATATTCCTTATTGTCCACAACTAATATTAGAGAATCACAATCAATTTTCTGACCATCATATTGATCCACACACTGGATAAACCTAAGGATATCATCATCATCCTCAAATACTTTCCAATTATGAATATTTTCAATAATTTTAGGCCTACTTTTAATTGCAATCATAGACATACCAGTAAGAGTAGCATCATTATTTTTCAAGGCAACATTTGCCAGGAAATTTGCCATTATGTTGTTGGATCTCTCTACCCACAAGATATTGGAAGAATCAAATAATTATATCCTATCCCAGACAGCATACTTGTACAATTTTTGTCTATCATCTTTGTCAGCATAATGCTCCCTAATCTGAGATATAATTAACTGGGAATCTCCATAAACTTTTAGACACTTAATACCATGCTTGATAGCAATATCCATCCCCAAGATCAAGGCTTCATACTCGGCAGTATTGTTTGTGCATTGGAAAGTCAGCAAGAAAGAGTATTTGAATGTGATACCTAATGGGTAAATAAACAAAAATCCTACTCCAGATCCTTCCTTTGAGCATCCTCCATCAAAGTACATTTGCCATAACCCATTTTGTTGCAACAACAATTCATCCACAATTGGGTCAATGTTCTTTAATTGTGGCTTAACTTCTTCAATAATAAAATTTTCCATATCAACATTTATGCAACAGTTTAATTTCTCAAGTGGAACCACCTCCACCATAACAGATGACCGAGGTTCCCTATACAACTTGACCTCATGTCCCTTTACAAGGATAGTGGCATAGGATAAGTCTAGCTGCAATTTTCCACCTATTTCTATTTCTCATTGCCTTGACAGAAGCATACCATAATATGGTTTAGTATCCACTACCACTATATCCATTCTATAAATTGCTTCAGGGAAAGCATCACTTTTCACCTCAATGTCTTTCAATGTTCCTATCACAAGAACTTCCCTATTGTCCATAGCATAATAGCTTCCAGCAGATGTAGTGACCTGGAGGCCCAATTCCTTCATCACATGACAAGACATCACATTTGCTGCTGCTCCAGAATCAATTATGTATTTTTTTACCAAGAAATTATTTACCATTAAGGTGACATAGAATGGGTCAACAAATAATGGTTCTTGAGTGATTATGTTCCCAATACATATATTTGAAAATTATTTGCTTTTTTTCTTTCCCTTTCATCAGTGGGTTGTCTTTTCTAGTATCATTTGGTATCAATGGTATTTCCTCTTGGTTTGGAACAAATACATCATCTATCCCTTTTAAAAGTGCCAGAGCAGCTTCTTTGTGTTCTTTTATTTTCAGCATCTCCATAAGTGGGACTGAAACTTTCATTTGGGTCAAAGCATGTTTCATGTCAAAAAGGGGCAATTCAGGAGATATATCACTCATCCTCTTCACCTTTTTGGATTTCTCATTAGGTACTAGTTCCTCTCTTGCCTCTTCATTTCTAGTATTATTAAAATAAGACCCTGCTTGTTTTTCATGATTTTCATTCTTATCTTCCCCTCCTACATGGGAATCTTCAGTAACTCTAGGTGACTCCCTTTTGACATAAAAAGGGATAGGTTTACCTTGAGCTGGTTGCACTATTATATTTCTTAAGTTGTAAGAATTTCTTGCTTGATTAATTGTTGCAATAGTCAAAGACCTCTTTTCTTCATCAATGGGAATTCTAAAATGAGACTGTGAGCTATCATTCCTCACTGTATTTATAGTTTCTTGTGAGACATTTTCATCCTGGTCACTTTGATAGGGTGGATTTAGTAATTAATTTTTAAAAAAGGAAATATATCCTGTACACAAATTGTCAGAGGATGATGCAATATCAGAAAACCATGGGTATGGTTTCCTCATTGTGAACATATTGATAGTAGGGCCTTCTTGTTCTGTTTCTTCTGTTTGATCAAACAGAGTCTGGGCTACTACAAATTGAAAGGAAGAATGTGGCATATTGCAGGCATCACACCAGGGAGTGTTCACAACATTGATATAAGTGGTAAGGAATACTTCTTCATCTAACCTCAAGACTTGGAACAGTTTATTCACGGCCTTCTAAAATCTACTGTTAAAATCAGCCATACCTTCATTTGGGAATTTTTTAATATTGTTGAATTCATTTAACATGTATCCAAAATATACATGTTCTCTATACTATTCCCTAAAATACTTTACAAATTCATGTCAGGAAGCAATACTATCATTTGGTAAATTTCTAAACCAATCCCTAGCATCTTTTGTTAATGACTGGACAAAAAGCTTCATAATAACATCCTCATTTTCAATCTCAAAGTTAGTTATCTTGTCACTAAAATATTTTAGATGCTCTTCACAAGTAACAACATTATTTTCAGTGAACTTAGGAATTTTATCTCTTACCTCATTGGGGATCACATTGGGGTGACCAGGAATGCCTTCAAAAAATAGGGCTCTGTACTGATTCATGTGAACAAGTCTTCTCTGGAAATTTTCAAGTGTGTTATTATCACTTTGTCCAGTAGCTCCTTCTTGATGCTGAATGGGTGGGGAAAAACTTGCTTTTGATTAGAATTTTATACATTCAAATCAAGATCCACAGGTTGAGCAATTACACCAAGGCCAGAATTTTGAATATTTGGATTCTTTGCACAACTTTGAACTTTAGGACCAGCACCTTGATTGCTCACATTAGGATCAACAGATGAATTTGGTTGTTGTACCCTTTAATTCATAGGCATAGAACTAATTGCAGTGGTATTAGTAGTAGCATGAAGTAAAGCTATCTTCATTCTCATGTCAGCTACAATAGCCTCCAATTCTAACTTTTCTAATTGCTTGGCCAAATCCTCTTTGGCTTTCCTAGCTTGTTCCAGCTCAATATCAACTTGGGATATTCCTGTTGGGATGCAAACTTTTTTCTTAGGCTCATTTATGCTGATACTAACAACTTTTTTCTTACCTTTGTCAGGGGCATCCTTAGTAGTCATTTTAAGTTTTGCATTTTGTTCAATTTCATATGGGAACAATTTCTTGATGACAGGTCCTTCCTTCTCAAACTCATCTTTGTAAGGATTTGAGATCTTATTTGGGGCTTTATTCCTTAAATCATTAAGATTTCCAAATAATTCAGGATCCAAACCTTTAAATTCTTGATTCAGGATTTTAGCCTTAAGGTCATTCCTTCTGGTTTTAGCTAAGAGTTCTTCTCTTTCCAATAATAAGTCATATATCTTCTGCCCATGTTTCTCCTCTGCTTCAGTTATTTCCTTTTCTTGTTCTTTCTTTTTCCTCTTTAAAGCCACAATCTCATCTTGCAACTTATTAGAATCATATGAAGTTGTTTCAGTAGCAGAGGTCTCTTCTAGTGGAGTGAGATTTTCTTCTGCAGGGAAGAAACCTATATTGTTATTTTCTCCATCCCTAAAGGGATCAAAATTAGCATTAGCTCTGTAAGTTTCAGTTGGTCCCATGGGTCCTACATCTTCGGATGAAGATGACTTCCTCTCTAGAATGGGAGTTTCCATCCTCCATTTAGAGGTATGTGTTGGTTGTATTCCTAGTTTTTCCTTCTCTCCTTCGCTTCAGTGGTTTTTCCTCTCCAGGTTTTCAAATTTTCATGTCTTTCAGCCTAAAACCGGTGAAAATATTACAAATCTTAAACCCTAGCTCTGGTTCAATGTTCAAATTTGAAGAAAACCCTAAGGCCTTGTTCATTTTATATTTCTTAGTTACTTTTTGTTCCACTTAGGTCATGAGCTCTATTCCAATCACTTAGTTGCATAACTTAAATCAGCATATTCCTTTTTATCCCTGACTTTGCGATTAGCCTGTGTCACGTTGTCTCTTTTAAAAATAGAATATTCCTTGTTCTTTCCCAGACTTTTTGATTCACTCTGTGTCACATAATTGCTAAATCATTTGAATGGAGTGGTAATATGTTAGTGGACCCACAGGTCAGTCGGGTGATTGCAGGACATTTTCTACAGTTAAGGAAGTATCATGAGACACTGCGATTACCTTTAGTTGCATAATCGTTGAATGAGTATAATAAAAAGTACAAAGCAAAGCCTTCAGTCATGCAGTCTCCAGAAAAGAGGCCAGTTAAGTTCAAACTGCCAAGACTTGGTGACTAACCTTTTACGGTTTGGATAAAGCACAGTCGGGTTGTCGCCAGATAACCCAGGTTTCAAATCAAAAGAAGACACTTGTCAGAAGGTGAGTGGATTCCATAATGATCGCTTAAAGATATAAGTGTGTTCAGCGACTACAAGAATAATTAAGGGTAACTGTCAAGTCGCAGAGTCTCAAATTTTTTTAAAGGTATGATAAGTCATTTGGTGATTAAGAGATGGCCGTCAGATGAAGTTATGAAAGGATCGTACGGTAGTCGCCAAGTCTCAGGATAAAAGACCCTAAAGAGAAAAGTCCTCGTGACTTAGCGGCTAAGGGTATGTCGGATAGTCATGAGATAAAGTCTTTTAACATTCAGCATCTGCATTAGGCAATCAGGCGACTAAGGGTTGTCACGCAGTCTGGAAGGAGAAAGTTAAAATTGGGCGACTAAGAAATAACTGTGAGAGATAACACTAACTGTTAGTCGCATAGTCTGAGAAAAGAATGTGGGTTAGTAATAACCACTTGTGACTTATATTTTCTTTGTGTCGCGTGATAGCCAAATATTGACTGTGGTTAGTAAAGGTTTGTAATGAATCACAGTCTCTATGTCTCTGAATAAACCACGGGTTAAGGATTGGGATCAGCGACAGAGAAAATGAATGCAATCGCATTGTCGCTTAATGCTGATTTTCGTAAAATGGTGCCAGTCTTAAATATGTCAGTATGTATTATTCGGCGGCCAGTCAGATCTCCAGATTTTGATTAATGTGCAGAAAAAGGGTAGCTAAGATGTATGACAAAGGGCCAATCCCAGGGTGACATGTCAACACATTCAAATTTTATAAGGTTTAGCTGAGGATTCAGTTTTACAAATTTGATTTTCCTGTCACACTCAGGAAACTACGGCTAGGTTTTCAATTATGTTCACAGTATGTGGAATTTAAGACAGAATTGATGTTCTCAGAATCATGGGCCATGTACTTTGAACACATACTATAAGAAGATGATTGCTTGCTCGTTTACATTCACCTTTCTTTCAGAGTTTCTAAGTTTAAAAATTTCAGTCACCAAAACCAACTAATTTCAAAGGTTTACAGTGTTTTCTGTGACTCTAAGAGTTCATTGTTTCCAAATTCATGTGCAAGATAGTCTGTGAAGTCTCTGTGATAGATTTTTTTCAATATTGGTAACAAAGAGAAGAATTCAAGAACTGAAAACATGAGTAGAGCAGTGAGTGTAGCTTCAACCAGCGGAGAAAGTGAGAGGGTGGAGGACGAGGCAAAGGGGAAAGTGAACTACTCAGATGAATTCCTCCGTCTCCTGCCTGGTTCAACACAGAAGAAGAAGGTTAATGCTAATGTCCTCATTGATGAGTATAAAGATGTTCAAGATGCTATGACTCCAGGAACAATAGGTTTTTCCCTCTTCAACTATTTTTATAAGAATTCTAATAAGCCCATCCCAGTATCAAACCCTTGGACCTGTGATTTAGCCAGGTTACTTGTTCCTGATGTCTTCCTAGATGTAGAATTCTTCTTAGACCAAGCCAATCACTATGATGTTTTGTCTAAAACCATTAGGAGGGATGATGGCACTGCCCTATTAATTTTGAATAGAAATTCATTCATGCAAGCCTTCGGCTTATACAGCACCATGTCTGCCAAAATTGACAAGACAAAGCAAAAATAGAGGTATACTTTGAAGCCTAGGATTTCTAGGAGCCAGTTGTTAAAACATATGCTAAAAGAAGTGAGAAAGTATTTAGATCCTATGTCTGGGGATAGCCCATATTATTACAAGGATCTACACTTTTATGTTAAGTATGCTGCATATGCCCTGTGTAGAGTGTTGGGAATAGATGGTGATGCAGAGAAGATTGTTGTAGGGATTCTGATGATGGTGTTGGACCTACAAGAGGTCCACTCTAACACCAGTTATGATTATATTCAACACATCATAGATGAAATGCATGAGGGTTTCATTGCAACCCAGAAGAGAATGAAGAACCCAAAGGAGAAGGAGCCTAAATTTTTACATTACTCAGTTCTTATGCATCTCCTATTGCATTTCAATTTTGTCATCATGTATGTTAGTAATTTAACTCCTCAGAGATTCTATCAGTCAGGACCAAATCCTATCCAATTTTGGGTAAGGGTTTGGAATTACACTTCTAGGGAGTGTGACTACTGTGCCTTACAAAATTGGATTGTGTATCCAATAGTGCAAAGTTTGGGAACCAGTAGAACAAGAATCCCATTGAAAGTTATACAACTTCTTAGGCCCTATGATTATACAGATAGTTGGCCTGGAAAGCATAATTGGGGTGACTTCTTTATGGAAGAAAATTACACAGTCATCAGGGTATATGGGTGTATTCACCCACCTCATCTATTACCATATTATGTACCAGCAAGAGTGGCGGCAATGGAGTTTATATGGCAGCTATTGTTGATAGACAATGAGCATTTTGCACCACATAAGAAGGGGACTTTGACCCCTAGACAGTTTAAGATTTCTAACTTCACAATTGGCAAGGGTGCCATTGATGCAGTAGGTCAATGGTTGGAAAAATATAGGATGGGGGCTGCCCCTTATAGATACATTGACCCGAAGGGTTTTATGGCAGGGGTAAGGAGATTTTATACTCCTACAATCCCTAATACAAATGTCCACTATGAATGCATTGAAGAAGATGCAACAAGGAATCTCTTGGATGAAGATGATATTCATACAAGAAGACTGAGGATTCAAGAATTGTTAAAGCTAGAGAAGCAAATAAAGAGAAATGGGTTGGCTTTTGGGGGTTTTTACCCTTATCTCCCATATTTTGACAGAATCAAAGCCATGATAGACAACTATTATGTGCTTATAGAACAATTGGATACAATTCTTGACAAGAAAGGTGCTGAGACACTTGATTATTCAGAATCTGAGTACAATAGTAGTAGTGACAGTGATTATGCACATCCTACTACGTATCCTCCACCACAGCAAGCATCACAGCAAGATATTGCTGAAATACCATAGTTGCAGGGAGCAGAGGGTCACATTATAGATTTGATAGTTGCTACCCAACCAGATGATTTAGAAGAACCTGCTGCAAAGAGGCAGAAACTGGAAATAGGTCAACCCTCAACTGAAGGGCAGAATAAGAAGAAATATAAGTCTAAGGCCTTAGTACCTAGAAATAGGTTATATGATCATAACCAAAGAAAGGCAATAAGGTAAGGTAAGAAACAATAGCCTGACTTGGATGATGAGGTTGAAATACCCCTTAAGGCATGTATTGATGAGAGACTGATTCATCAGCAGGAGTTTTTAAATGATGATAATTTTGTAAAAATTGAGGAGTTTAAGGACTTCCTCAGATGGTACAAGAAAGAAAAAATTAGAGCAGAGCTGACAAGTGATGATCAAGAGACCATAACAAATGAGGCATTGGTGGCTTTGCAGAATTATGATCCTGAAAATGAGGATATTTCACCAGAGGATGCCAGGAAATTAGTATCAGGAAGTGGAATACTATTGGCTAAGGGTTGGGATTTAGCATCAGCCTTTATGATTGATCAAATAAGGAAATAGCCAGATCTCAAGATGGCTAGTGAAGTGCAAATAGGCAATGTAACAAAAGGATTTGGTTATAGCCCAAAGTCTCAAGCCTTTGCAATGTGGAGCTTGTGTCCAAAAGATCAAAAGCCCCAGGTAGTGAACATTCAGGAAAATATGGTGGGAAATCAAATGGTCTAGATGATGCAAAATACAGGGGATTTAGAGATATCCCAAATCATGACACATTGGGCTCACTTGAATGAAGACAAAACTAAGCAATTGTCTAAAAGGTGCAGCACATTGTTGGAAGAAACTAGTGCCTTGTCAAAGGATAGAGAAATGTGCCGAGTGCAACTTTATTAGAGGGATCAAATGACAAAGAAATTGATGGAAGAATTGGAAACAAAACCTGAGGTGGTATATGTACCTGCACAACCACCACCATTGCAAATTGAAGATAAGCCTAAATTAGAGGAGGTTGTTGAATAGGAAACTAATGAAGAAAAGGGAAATGCAATTGCTCTTAGGGCATTGAAGGGTATACTACAACACAAAATTGAGATTCTAAAGGATAAAACTGATGTTGTACTCAATGCATACAATAAATTGCCATCTTTGCATACAAAGGTAATGGGGTACCTTGCTATTTTGAACCCTTACTTTACTAAATGGTCTGCTAGGGAAAAGTTATTTGAAAAGTTAGCATCTTTACAAGCCCTAAGACCAGATTTTCCTGAAATAGTAACTGAAGTTGAAGATGAGATAAAAAGAGTCAATATTTCTCTCTCATTCTTTAAAGGCAAATTAAATCAAATAGAGGTTAAGCTATGTCTCTTTTTAAATGATTTTAATAAGTTTATTCCTTCCTTAAGGGGAGATGATGATCAAGTAAAGGCTGTAGATGCCTGAAAGAATGAATTTGATAGCAAGATGCCTGGTGATGAGGCATTTCTCTTGGGAGCAGATGTTGATATTGAAGTATTCAATAAAATATTGGATGAAGCTTTCAAAGCAGAGACTGACATCAACAAATTCCTACTAGATGTCAAGAATATCAATGATGCTAGATGGGATAGACAAAAGGTGCAAGTATAGAGTACTCAAGACTTTAAGTGGCCATCAGATGATGAAGTGAAAGCATGGGAAGTGATGACTACACCCAAGAGAAAGAAGCCAGCAGTAGAAGAAGAAATCTTGGACGAGGAGTAAACGTGAACACTTGGCACTGCATTGTTCGAGATAAGAGGAATAGTTATTGCAAAAGGAGAATGTAGATGAGTATGTAAGCACAACTATCCAGACTCAGCATAAATACTACTAGCTACCATCTATACAAGTCTTATTGCAGTCGCCAAATCGGGAGAAGAATAAAGAATATATGTTTCCATCTTTTGACTCGGTCGCTCCATCGCTTCTTCTTTCTTTTTTTTTCTTTTAAAGTTTTAGGGTTAGGTTTCCTATGACCATCCTAAGCTTGTTGCATCCTTAAAGGATTCCAAGATGGTCAAAAACCTATATATAGAAAAAGAGTTGTAAATTTTAAAGCGTCTTTGAGGTTGGAATTTCTTGGAAAAGAGAAAAAATATATTGTAGAATTTAGATGTTCTGAACTTCTGTCTATCTTTTGAAGTTGAAAAATATTTCATGTATGGACGCTGTATCATATAAATAAAATATGGTGCAATTTTACTCTCTTCAATTGTTGTCTCTTTATTCTCCGTTTATGCTCTTTTATGTTTAAGTTTGCAAGGCATTCTGAAGCATTTTGGTTACTAGGTAACTATCTAATTGCTTGCAAGTTTCTTTTAAGGAAAAAACTAAGTTTTGTGAGTAGTTTCAGGGAGAATAATGGTTTTTTAAAGATTTGATACAATCATTTAGAGGAAACAAGGTAATTTGTAAGGCAAATTATCTAAATTGCATGTGGGTTGTAAGGCAGCTTACTGTATTTTGTTTCTATGAGATCTTAGTTTATTGACTCTGTAACCCAAAGGATAGGCACTGGTCCAGAAATTGGTCTGATAACCCATTATCATCCAAGTCATTTCAAGGCATCAAAACCAATTTAATAAAAATACTCTTGTTACTAAGAAAAAAAAAACTAAACTCAGTAAGGACTCATGTCAGTAGGACAGTGTCCATTTTAGTGATTCCTTGGAGAGTGAATCATTAGGTTATCCCTCCTACAATAAAAGGAAGAAGGATGAAAATCCTTGTATCACTGGTTTTTGCTATATTTAAGACCATAGTTTGTATGGTTAAATCTTGCATCTGGTTATGCTTGGTCATTTGCAAGGTTATTTATAAGTTGGTTTAACAAAGGTGCATAGAAAATCAGCGTCCACACTATAACATACTGTGTAAAAAACAATCATAAAAGGTAAAACCTGCTTGAGTATATGTGGAGCTCAAAAATGAAGAAGGACCTTATCCAGTCCTTAGCAATTAGGATTTTCTTGTCTCTGATTTAGTATTAGAAGGCATGGTGTTCAAGTAGTCATTTCAAGCACTGTGATTCATACAAGAAAAATCCCTAACAAATTGGCGACTCCGTTGGGGAAAAGAGATTGTAAAGTCTTGTTGAAATATTCAGAAATCTCTGATGTCTTGCAGTTTTAAAGTTTTATTGCAGTTGAGTTGGCCCATCCAGGTAATCTGGATATCTGGCACTTAAAAGTTTAAACTTGTTTTCAAGCCATATTTAAGGTTACTAATAGGGTACCCTCTTGATAAGTATTCATCCCAATTTATTGGGTGGCGACTCTAAAAGAAAATCTCTGAGATCAGTGCAAAGGAAATAAATGTCTTATAGAATGAATACTAGGTCAAGAGTAAGAACTGACCCAGAAAGGGTATTACATGAAGGAATCCCATCATCCTCAAGGGTTGGGGCCTCTTGGAGGAAAAAGAAAAATCAAGTTGATATGGATGAAACTCCTCTAAAAGGTGAAGAGGCAAATATTAGAAATGATAGGAATACTATTCAACACTCTCATGATGGAAATACTTTAGACTATGAGGAGGCTACTGAAAGAGTATTAGACACACCCACACTCACTTCTACTTCAAATGAGAGAGAAGAGATTACTACGCCCAGTTCAGATTCAGAAGATGCTCCTTCTGATATGCTGGCCAATGAAGAGAAGTTTATTTTGAAGCAGCTTGCCCTGGTTCAACAAATGAAAAATGAAAGAGAAATAAGAAAGAAAAGGAATGATCATAAGGCTCTTGATAATAATAGAAAAAGACTTCCAAAACACCAAACTATGAAAGAAATAAAGAAGCCTCATAAAAAAAAAATGAAATACCATTCGCTCATAAAGCTTCTATTTTGCAAATAAACAAGGGTAAACAAAAGATGGGTGAACATAGAGATCAAGAACCTAAATTTCAGAATCCTATGGTTGAAAAAATGTCCAAGTTAGAAATTGATTTAGAAAAATTGAGAATTGAAAAATAAACCATGGAAAAAATGTTGGAAAAAGCCCAAATGGAAGCTGCTACAATTGAAATGAAGAAAAAGATATATTTTTTACAATCTTCAAAGTATTCTTTTTCTGGACCAGAGAACAATACAGCTTCTAGAGGAAAAGCTACTATGACTAAAGAAGATGATAGTTTTCAAAGGAAACCACTATATAATGAGAGGTACAAGAAATTTGATTTTGTTGGTATCCCTGGATACCCTAATGCTTTTCCTAAGGATGTGGGTGATATAGGAGAAAAGCTCCCAAAATTTGCTGGTAATAATGTGATTTCTTGTGAAACACATTTAAGGAAGTTCATTGATTTTGTTGATGATTTGAATATCACCCATGAAGATGTACTAATGAAGCTATTTTTTCATCCCTTGTTGAAGATGCAAGAGAATGGTTTAGAAGCCTTTCTAATGGCTCTATTGTTTCCATGGATGAATTGATTGAATTATTTAAAGATCAGTATGGAGACAAAATAAATAAAGCCTTTTTATTGAATGAGTTCAATAATATCAAGAAAAATTACAATGAAGAAGTTACAGAGTTTAACACAAGATTCCAAAGAGCTATGCATAAACTATTTTAGAAGATAAAGCTAGATGAAGAGGTTTGTCTAGCAACCTATCTAAATGCCTTTGATTCCAAGATGGGATATGCTCTAAGAGATAAGAACCCTAGGACACTCACTAATGCTTATAAAATAGAAGTCAATATTGAAATGAACAGAAGAGTGTCTGGTAAATTAAATAGGAGAGATGATGCAAGGTTTAGCAAGAGTAATCTGAAAGAGCCGGAATACAAAGAATATAAGGCTCCTCAGAATAATAGACCTTCTTACAATACTACTTACAATCCTCATAATAAAATGCAAAATCACCCATATGGAACTTAGTTCAAAGATGGAAAGCCTGTTATTGCACCTAAAAGGGAAACAACAGATAATATAACTCCAGATCCTCTGCATAGAAATTTTGTCCATTTCTGCAATGAGGAGATGTGGTGTGAAGCATGTGACACTCCTCATAATCTTGATTTTTGTGTTGTCTCTTTGGATTTAAAGGCAGGTGAGGGACAGGAAAAGGATGAGGGGGAACACTATGATTATAGTATGACCAATACCTTTTCATGCCATGATGTTGATTCAAACAATGAAGAGGAGAATCATGACTCCTATGTCTCACAAAAAAGGATTGAGAATCATCACCAA
>MU225495.1:2086644-2112421 GCA_018584345.1 Thuja plicata | reverse complement strand
ACTTCTAGGGAGTGTGACTACTGTTCCTTTCAGAATTGGATTGTGTATCCAATAGTGCAAAGTTTGGGAACCAGCAGAACAAGAATCCCATTGAAAGTTATACAACTGCTTAGGCCCTGTGATTATATAGATAGCTGGTCTAGAAAGCATAATTGGGGTGACTTATTTATGGAAGAAAATTACACAGTCGTCAGGGTATATGGGTGTATTCACCCACCTCATCTATTACCATATTATGTACCAGAAAGAGTGGCGACAATGGAGTTTATATGGCAGTTGTTGTTGACAGACAATGAGTATTTTGCACCACATAAGAAGGGGACTTTGCCCCCTAGACAGTTTAAGATTTCTAACTTCACAATTGGCAAGGGTGCCATTGATGCAGTAGGTCAATGGTTGAAAAAATACAGGATGGGGGCAGCTCCTTATAGATACATTGACCCAGAGGGTTTTATGGTAGGAGTAAGGAGATTGTATACTCCTAAAATCCCTAATACAAATGTCCACTATGAATGCATTGAAGAAGATGCAACAAGGAATCTCTTGGATGAAGATGATATTCATACAAGAAGATTGAGGATTCAAGAATTGTTAAAGCTAGAGAAGAAAATAAAGAGAAATGGGTTGGCTTTTGGGGGTTTTTACCCTAATCTCCCATATTTTGACATAATCAAAGCCATGATAGACAACTATTATGTGCTTATAGAATAATTGGATACAATTCTTGACAAGAAAGGTGCTCAAACACCTGATTATTCAGAATCTGAGTACAATAGTAGTAGTGACAGTGATTATGCACGTCCTACTACGTATCCTCCACCATAGAAAGCATCACAACAAGATATTGCTAAAATACCACAGTTGCAAGGAGTAGAGGGTCACATTATAGATTTGACAGTTGCTACGCAACCAGATGATTTAGAAGAACCTGCTGCAAAGAGGCAAAAATTGGAAATAGGTCAACCCTCAACTGAAGGGCAGAATAAGAAGAAAGATAAGGCTAAGGCCTTAGTACCTGGCAATAGGTTATATGATCATAACCTAAGAAAATTAATAAGGGAAGGTAAGAAACAACAGCCTGACTTGGATGATGAGGTTGAAATACCCCTTAAGGCATGTATTGATGAGAGACTGATTCATCAGCAGGAGTTTTTAAATGATGATAATTTTGTAAAAATTGAGGATTTTAAGGACTTCCTCAGATGGTACAAGAAAGAACAAATCAGAGCAAAGCTGACAAGTGATGATCAAGAGACCATAACAAATGAGGCATTGGTGGCTTTGCAGAATTATGATCCTGAAAATGAGGATATTTCACTAGAGGATGCTAGGAAATTAGTATCAGGAAGTGGAATACGATTGGCTGAGGGTTGGGATTTAGCGTCAGCCTTCATTATTGATCAAATAAGGAAAAAGCTAGATCTCAAGATGGATATTGAAGTGCAAATAGGTGATGTAATAAAAGGATTTGGTTATAGCCCAAAGTCTCAAGCCTTTGCAATGTCGAGCTTGTGTCCAAAAGATCAAAAGCCCCATGTAGTGAACATTCAGGAGAATATGGTGGGAAATCAAATGGTCTGGACAATGCAAAATACAAGGGATTTAGAGATATCCCAAATCATGACACATTGGGCTCACTTGAATGAAGACAAAACTAAGCAATTGTCTAAAAGGTGTAGCACATTGTTGGAAGAAACTAGTGCCTTGTCAAAGGATAGAGAAATGTGACGAGTGCAACTTTATCAGAGGGATCAAATGATAAAGAAATTGATGGAAGAATTGGAAACAAAACCTGAGGTGGTATATGTACCTGCACAACCACCACCATTGCAAATTGAAGATAAGCCTAAATCAGAGGAGGCTGTTGAACAAGAAACTAATGAAGAAAAGGGAAATGCAATTTCTTTGAGGGCATTGAAGGGTATACTACAACACAGAATTGAGATTCTAAAGGATAAAACTTATGTTGTACTCAATGCATACAATAAATTGCCAGCTTTGCATACGGAGGTAATGGGGTACCTTTCTATTTTGAACCCTTACTTTACTAAATGGTCTGCTAGGGAAAAGTTATTTGAAAAGTTAGCATCTTTACAAGCCCTAAGACCAGATTTTCTTGAAATAGTAACTGAAGTTGAAGATGAGATCAAAAGAGTCAATATTTCTCTCTCATTCTTTAAAGGCAAATTAAATCAAATAGAGGTTAAGCTAAGCCTCTTTTCAAATGATTTTAATAAGTTTATTCCTTCCTTAAGGGGAGATGATGATCAAGTAAAGGTTTTAGATGCCTGGAAGAATGAATTTGACAGCAGGATGCCTGGTGATGAGGCATTTCTCTTGGGAGCAGATGTTGATATTGAAGGATTCAATAAAATATTGGATGAAGCTTTCAAAGCAGAGACTGACATCAACAAATTCCTACTAGATGTCAAGAATATCACTGATGCTAGATGGAATAGACAAAAGGTGCAAGTATAGAGTACTCAAGAATTTAAGTGGCCATCGAATGATGAAGTGAAAGCATGGGAAGTGATGACTACACCCAAGAGAAAGAAGCCAGCAGTAGAAGAAGAAATCTTGGACGAGGAGTAAACATGCACACTTGGCACTGCACTGTTTGAGATAAGAGAAATAGTTATTGCAAAAGGAGAATGTAGATGAGTATGTAAGCATGGCTATCTGGAATCAGCATAAATACTACCAGCTACCATCTATACAAATCTGATTGCAGTCGCCAGATCGGGAGAAGAATAAAGAATATATGTTTCCATCTTTTGACTCGGTCACTCCATCGCTTCTTCTTTCTTTTGTTTCTTTTAAAGTTTTAGGGTTAGGTTTCCTATGACCATCCTAAGCTTGTTTCATCCTTAAAGGATTCCAAGATGGTCAAAAACCTATATATAGCAAAAGAGTTATAAATTGTAAAGCATCTTTGAGGTTGGAATTTCTTGGAAAAGAGAAAAAATATATTGTAGAATTCAGATGTTCTGAACTTCTGTCTATCTTTTGAAGTTGCAAAATATTTCTTGTATGGATGCTGGATCATATAAATAAAATACGGTGCAATTTTACTCTCTTCAATTGTTGTCTCTTTTGTCTCTGTGTATTCTCTTTTATGTTTAAGTTTGCAAGGCATTCTAAAGCATTTTGGTTATTAGGTAACTATCTAATTGCTTGCAAGTTTCTTTTAAGGAAAGAACTAAGTTTTGTGAGTAGTTTCAGGGAGCATAATATTTTTTTAAAGATTTGATACAATAATTTAGAGGTAACAAGGTAATTTTTAAGGCAACTTATCTGAATTGCATGTGGGTTGTAAGGTAGCTTACTGTATTGTGTTTCTATGAGATCTTAGTTTATTGACTCTGTAACCCAAAGGATAGGCATTGGTCCAGAAATTGGTCTGATAACCCATTATCATCCAAGTCATTTCAAGGCATCAAAACCAATTTAATTAAAATACTCTTGTTACTAAGAACGAACAAACTGAACTCAGTAAGGACTCATGTCAGCAGGACAGTGTCCATTTTAGTGATTCCTTGGAGAGTGAATCATTAGGTCATCCCTCCTACAATAAAAGGAAGAAGGATGAAAATCCTTGTATCACTGGTTTTTTCTATATTTAAGACCATAGTTTGTATGGTTAAATCTTGCATCTGGTTATGCTTGGTCATTTGCAAGGTGATTTATAAGTTGTCTTAACAAAGGTGCATAGAAAATCAATGTCCACGCTATAACATACTATGTAAACAACAATCATAAAAGGTAAAACCTGCCTGAGTATATGTGGAGCTCAAAAATGAAGAAGGACCTTATCCAGTCCTTAGCAATTAGGCTTTTCTTGTCTCTAAATCAGTATTAGAAGGCATGGTGTTCAAGTAGTCATTTCAAGCACTGTGATTCATACAAGAAAAATCCCTAACAGTATGGTGGGAGTCATGCTTCAATGTCCCTCTTTTGGACCATTGCTTCCTTTCAGGTGTATGGACCTCCTCTCCAACATCCATTTTAGGATTTTGTCTGAAGTATGATCTAGTATTCCTTTGTCAGCTCATCCTTTAGAACAGACAAATATTTTCAAAACTTTTAATGTGCAACACTAGAGTACATAGAGGTTAGAGTCACCACCTCCTTTTAGCGGACAAATATATATAAAGATTCAAGTGCATTGTCCTAACTCAAGTTTCCTTTTATAGCAATAAATCCAAATGAGATTTGAAAACAAAATTTCTTGATAATTCCTCACCTGGTAACATCAAGAAAATGGTTCTTCACTACCCATATTACTTCAAATATTTTCCACCTAGTGGATTTTCTGTTGAGAACAAACAAGGGGCTAGATTAGAGGTTTTTTAATTACCAGTTATTCCATCTGAGACAAGATATGTATCATTTTCAAGATCAAAACCTTCAAATAGTGTGCCACAACAGATAAGAAGAACAAACTTGCTTTAATGATTATGAGGAAGAACAAACTAGTTCTCAATATTTCAAGGACAAAATCTTTCATGAACATGACTCTTAGAAGATCACAAGAATCCCCAGTAGATTCGCCAATTTGTTAGCTCTTTTTCTTGTAGAATCAGTATGTAGAAATGGATGCTTGACTCTTTAATTCCCAATTTAGATTCTCGCAAGGAAAAGTCTAATTAACAAGGATGAACATACTTCTACACTTTCGGCTCCACAAACCCAGGCAGGTGCACCTTCAACAGAATAATATCTTTTAGTATTTCTAACAGTGGATTAAGGATTCATGATCCTTCTTATTTTTAAGCCACTATTCTTAGGAAGGCTAACCTATTGATTCTATCTTCAAGGAATCACTAAAGTGAATTGTACTGAATACACTTAGCTAGACATGTACTTAAGATAACAAAAATATAAAGATTGATTAATATTGGATTGATGATAACAACCACTTATCAGTATTTTGGCCAGTGCCTAATCATGGGTCATAGAGTCAGAATAAAACATACATATACTAGGGATAATTAATTGAAATACAAATAAAACCTTGGATGGAATTCCTTACAAACTATCTTTTCATCCTCACACCCCTATGTCAAATTCCTGCATATACCCTAACCCTCTACAATTATCTGCAAGATTTAAACTCTCCTTGAAAGCAACTCACAAATAATGACATGGCTACCTTATAACTAGTA
Organism: Thuja plicata; assembly: GCA_018584345.1. NCBI lineage: Eukaryota > Viridiplantae > Streptophyta > Pinopsida > Cupressales > Cupressaceae > Thuja > Thuja plicata. Next base: position 2,107,256 of record MU225495.1, on the reverse strand, counting down.
TATTCAAGATACCTTACAAATTAAGCATACAAGAACTAATAGTAAATGCAAAAATACATCATTGGTGTCAAAATGGAGATTCCATTATATTTTTATTAATATAAGTCTGATATCAGTACATTCAAATAGATTCAAAAACCAAAAACTAGACACAATTCAGAAGTCTGCCTTGTAGTCTTATTTTTACCATCCTCATCAAAATATTACAACTTGCTATTTATAGATAGCCCTCATCATCTTGGAATCCTTTTGGAAAATAAGGATGCAACAAGCTTCGGATGAATAGGCTATAGGACAAAACATACATTTAACAAACGAGACAAAAATTAGGCGGAGAGAATAACAGTTCTTTGTTACAAGTTATGTAATCCTTTGTCTTATGACCACCTGAATGCTTGCAACTGCCATGAGGTTTTTAAGTCCTTATCATCTGGGATTTTTCATCTTCATTGATGTAATTCTTTCACTTGCCTTAGTCTAGATAGCTAGGCATCACTAGTGCTCGCTGTCACTCCTATACTACTACTTTGAATTATTGGAGTGAAAATATCGTACTTGCTAATCTAGGTGGTAAACACCTCATCATTCGGCCAACTGAAGTTGAGAATCTCATCTTTTTGGCTTTTGAACTCCTCCCAATCAGCACTGGCCTTTTCAATCTTTGATTCCCAAGATTCAAAAAATGCCCTGGACTTGTTGAGAATGTCAAGAGTTAACACAAACCAACCTGTGTTTTCCAATGTAATAATAATGTTTATCATGTTGATTAGTGCTTCATTCAATTGCCTTAGCCACAGGGCTTCATTTTTTATGTTTCCATCCTTTTTGAACATATTGGGAAACATGTCATATCTGTCTCTAGAGAACTCACCTCTTAAGGTCACTATCCTTTTGATGATCATATTCTTTTTGACATCCAAGTCAGCCATCAATTTAAGGCATTTGTAGGTCCTTGTCAAAATGATATCAATATTATTTTTTTCCTTTGAAGTAGAATAGAAATATTTTACATGGGCTTTCATCCCCTTCCAATTATCAATTATCAAGTCCCAATGCTCTTTATCTTCATCATGTTTTCTAATTATGTTGACAATCTTTTTTCCCATCAAATAAAGGTTAGCAAGATTAGCTTCACCAGCATACCTTTTGAGGTTAGAGTATATTTTATCAGAATGCCTCTACTTCACCAATTCCTCAGCTTCTTTGTATGCAGGGGAGTCCTCAATATCCCTTTTGCCTTCTTCCTCTAATCTTGATCTCTCAGTAATCAATCTATTCTTTTTAGCTTCTAGCTCTGCTCTCTTAGCATCAATAACCTCTTGAGTAGTGGGACTTAATAGTGCAAGGAATGGGGGTAAGTCACAAAAGGACTGGATGTTGAGGGTTGGTGAGGTTCCTGAGCGATCATCACCAAGGGCATTAATTGAACTGTCTGCCTCCCTTCTAGAATTTCTATCCTATTTTCCTTTTGTAGGGACTTGACCCTTTCATCATTATAGGCCTTCAGTACAAATTCATACTTTTGATTCAGGCTATTATCAGCATCTTTCTCCTTTTCAGCCACTCTCAAGCTCAGGTTAGTTGTTTGTAAGACAAGTTTTGCTACCTCAGTTCCTGAAGTATCAGAAATGCTTTTGACAATGAGGCTCCCTGTATCCTCAATTTTATCATCTTCCTTAAATCTTCTTTTGTCTTTCTTCTTCAATGACCAGATTGCCAAGGCTACATGATCTTCACTAAAGTGGGCACAAATTGATGTCCCAGCAGTGCTCAGTGGTTTTGCCTCTTTTCTAATAGCATCAAAAACTACTGTATCAACTAAATCCCACTGAGGTAGGATGAGGAATCCCTATTTCTTCACTAATTCCCTACCCTCTTCAGGGGTGAGCTTATCAAATCTAGACACTAGCTCCTACTTAACCTCCTTTTGTGTATCATCTTTTGTATAATTGGGTTGAGCTTCCTGTAAATTTTGACATTTATCATTGAATTCATCAATGTAAATCCTCCATAGAAATTGAATGAATTCCCTAGTCTTGACAAAGTTGTCATCTGACAAGAATTCCTCACTGGCTTGCTTATTCAGAGGGTCTAGTTCTTTACCTGTGAATTCTACCACTGTGAGGTCAGCAATTGTATGCCTAGGTTACTTTGGCATCCCTTCTTGCAACTCCTGGGCAGTAACGAAAACTTCACCAGTGTTCCTCAATTGAACCAATTGCTCAGCAATGGCTTGGTCATCAAAATTCATAGGGGACTGGGAGGGAGAGTACAACTCACTCTCTTTCTCTTTTCCTTCGACCTTTTGTCTCTTGGGAGAGGGTAATTCTTGGGCACTAGTACTTGTTGGCCTTTTTCCTTTATGCTAAGGAGGTTTATCAACTTTGGGCATGATAGTAGTATACCCTCTCCTCTTGTATACTACATAATCCCCTTGTGGGATTACTCTTCCTTGTTGAAGTTTGCCCAAAATAGCATGAGGCTTTTCTATCTCAGCTTCCAATATCCTATTTTTCTTCTCATTTAGGGTTTGCATGATTCCCTCAAATAAAGTCATCAAAGACTCAATTTTATTGGCCCAAGGGAAAAAATCCTTCAGAGGATCATAAGATTTGTCAAATTTATGTACAAATTCCAATGACCTCTTGTACACCAACCACTTTTCCTTTCTGATCTCCTAGTCACCTAGGTCAAAAGAATTTCTAATATTATCCTCGGGGTAATTAAACTAATGCTCCAATGTTAAGCACTTGGTTCTTTTTCTAAACATACCCATTATAAAATAGTCATTATCTGCATAATTGGATATGATGTTGCTAAGTGATAAGGTTCAAAATAGTTATCAAATTGTGTCCACCCACCCTTTGTTATGATGAAATGATGGGCTCTAGTGAGGGTAGGTAAAATGCTTCCCTTCATTTTTCCTGCTAGGGCTTCCTCATGTAGTCCACCCAATTATCTTATAATCTCTGCTATCCCAATCTTAAAAAGGGACTCTATAGGGTAGCATATTAGTGGTTCCCCTAAATCCATAAACCCTTATTATTCTAGAAACAAGGTACAAAATCAAATCTCCCCAATTTTTGGCAATCTTCAATTCTAGGGAAAACTCCATAGGTCTCAAAATCCTCATCATATCAGTGTGGATCCTAGAATTTTGATTGCACAAAAATGACCTAAGCCTAGTGGCAAAAACCCTATTAAAGTAAACATAACTAGCTTCTTTTCTATCCCATGATAGATCACCACTCCACTTTTGAACAGGAAAATCTTCTTTACCTTGGAACTTAGTCAATTCCATCTCTTCCTCAAAGAAGTCAGTATTATTAGAGAAGAACATGTGCATCATAAGGGAATACCATCCCAATGGTTTAAGTATGTTGCTTTCCTGGATTCCTACCAAACCTTCATGCATTTGTTGGGCAATGTAAGATGCAAATTAAAAAACTACTGATAGGTGAGGATGTATAATCTGAACCACCATGAGCATTATGTGGACATGCATTGTTACTTCTTCATATGTTCCTAGAACCTGGCATAGGGCACTATACATATTCTTGGCCTTGCAGTTGAAGTAATCCAACTTGAATGGCTCTGGTGTGTTAGGCCCTATTACAATCAAGTCTCCTAACTTTTTAAAGTACCCCTTCAAAGCCTCATTTTTGTAATATTCCTTCTGGGTTTGGTATATTTCCTTAAAGTAGTCAAAATCAATATCATCCATTTGTATTGAGGTATCACTCAACTTGAAGATTCTTCTAATTTCATTAGCTGAAATAGTCAACAACACATTTCCCTTTGTATCCCTGACAACCCTAGATTCTTTTTCATAAGTGTTGGCAATCAGAGTGAACAAATCTGTATCCATAAACACTCCGGGAACTATCAACTTTCCTACATCCATGTCTCATATGTTACAATCTATGGTATGAGCATTTCTTTGGCTATATGCAGTTCTAAATAGAGTAAGACCATTAAAAATAGTTTTAACATCTTTGGCACATCTACCCGAATCATACAAGCCTTCTCCTATTTTAAAATGGGGATGTGTTGGAACTATTCTCTTGATTTGGGTCGCATCACCTATGGATCCTTTCAACTGTTGCAACGAATCCTCCCTAACTTTTATTTTTTGGTAATCTACTTCTCCATAAATTTCAATCCTAGGAGCCATTTCTAAACCTAAGGCTTTTTGCTAAGATGGAATTCATATTTTGAAATGATAAATATGAAAGCCTTTTGAACTGCAAATCTTACTAGGAATCTGAACGTTGCTGAATTAGAGAAAATTCACCCGTTCTTCAATTTTATCGCGTGGAGCTGAATACCTCTGCAATTCTATTTTTTTCTTGAATGACTTTGGTGAATTATTGTGACTTCAAATTGAATTAACCAATTTTACGGCTTCAATCAAATTAGTCATTTGAATTGAATTCGACTGGAGTGGCCACACGTTCTGCAATCAATTCACTGGCTTCAAATTCGTAGCTTAATGACTCTCTACAACTCATTTTACCAACTTTGAATTTAGGTAATAGATCTTAAACATTACCTTCTTCATCTGACAGCTATCTTATTTTCTCAGTTACAACTGTTCACTTTGGACACATGTCATCACCACTTAATCACTTCTTCCTTAGATTTTGAGCACTTTACCTTTAAGTGTTTAAGCAAACTGTCAGATTCTTTTACACTTAGAACCTTATTAACATGACTTCCACATTGTACTTGACCAACTTTATATGCCATGCATCACATAGACTTAATCACTTACCCATTAGATGTTGAGCACTTTACCTCCAAGCGATTAAGTCGACTGTCGATCTTTTCTATAGATGTTGTTCCTTTAACTCCACCTTTACGAACTCGGATGGTCCTACTAGGACACGCGTCAGCACCACTTAATGGATTAGATGCTAGATTTTAATTACTTTGCAATTAAGTCATTAAGCTAACCATCGAATGAAAAACAAGTTAACAGTTCTTTAATTCTCGCCAACTTTGGATATCCGGGTCCACCAACTGCCAGATGTCAACACCGCTTAATGGCTTGACTGATAGATGTCGAGAATCTTTAATCTAAGAAATTAAGCCCACTGTTAGATCTTTCTGAGCTTTAGTCACCTTTATGTTGTCTATGTCTAGACCCATGTCAGTTCCCCTGACACACGTCGACACCACTTAATTTCTTATCCATTAGATGCTGCGTACTTTGCCTTTAAGCAATTAAGTCTACCGTCGATTATTTCATGACTTGCCCACTGTTTAGCTCAGAACCTTTACAACCACTAGCCCCACTAGGACATGTGTCACTCAGACTTAATTTCTTAAGTAATAGATGTTTTTTATCTTGGAGATTAAGCCATTAAGTGATCCGTCGGATCAAAATAGAAATGCCCGGAACATAATGAATGTAATTAAAACTGCAATGGACTTTGGATTAAAGGAATAATGTAATACCTTTTGTTAGGATCAACAAATTAAATAAACATGACCACTCAAAATGAACCCATTAGAGACATAGCTTAAGTGAAAAAGGTAACATGAAATTAGAAGACATTTCAGCGCTTAGGGTTTTTATAACCGAAATTGCACTAGGAGACATGACACAAGGGTTTTCAACATTTTCAACTAGGTCAATGGTTAGAAAAAAATTTACAGAAGCATGAGAACAATTTTTAACCATGATTTTAAACCCTTGGATAACATGATTGATAGGGGACCTCACAATTTTACAAGGCATATTTCAAACATGAAATAGCACCAACAAGGACAGTGGAATCCAAGGGACTTGGATTCTTTTCAACCCCGGGAGTATTATGCAGGGAACCTCATGAGCACAAAGAGGGTCACTTGGATGACCTAAAGACATGGGAAGGAAAAAATGAGATATAAGTTCATTGAGATGATTTAACATTGCCTTTGAACCATTTTATGTAATAGGATTAGTGAAGAGATGCAAAAACATGTAATGTTGCAAAATATGCAAAAAGATTTAAACGATGTAAAATTGCCAACATTGGCATAATAGGCCTAGAAGGCTTAGGATAGGTCCTTGAATGAGTATAGGAGGGTTTAAATATTATTTAGGTCCTAAAAGGACAAAATCCAAGGTTATAGGTTATTAGGAGTTTATTTAAATAAGTTTTGAAATTCAAAAATTTGAATAGTAACTACTATTTTGAAGATGGAGGGAAAACAAAAAAAATAATATAATTAGTTTTGTTAATGAATACCAACCATCCAAATTATTTGGAAGGGTAGTTATAGGCTATATTAAGCCTTGGAGAATCATTGTATGGGAGTAATGGAAGAGGATTTGGAAGATTCTTTGGATTGTTACATTTTTGGGCAATAAAACTTGAATTGCTTGCATTCTTTTGGATTCTTTTCGATGTTTCTTTGCATTCTAAGTTTGTAGAAATTTTTTTACAAGCCATAAAACCATTTTGAGGCCCTGTAAGTTCTTTTAGAAATAATTTTTCTTTCCTTTGTAAGTGATTGGCATGTAGCAGCATTGGGTTTTGCATTTAACAAAGGATGAATTAGTTGGATACATACACTTTCTGTGGTAACTATGGCTTGGGATGGATCAAACACATGTATTGTATGTAATTAACCAAAAACATGCAATATTTATCTGAATATGCAGGGTAATTACCAAGTGGTGTAAGGTTATAGGGTGAAAAGTGCTTAATTTGAGGGTCATGGGTATAGCAGCAGGAGTTTGGGCTTAATAAGGGTGTTTTTTTCTTTTGTAATATGTTCAATCATGTTGAGGACATGGTGTAGGATAAAAGAGAGGATCCTAGAAGTGAATTTTGATCTATTTGTGAGGAAGCCCTAATTATAGGCTTGATTTAGTGAGGGTTTGTGAGTTGGATTGTTTTTAGAGGGTCCATGACCATAAGGATACCAAAATCCTTGTATTTACTTCATTTCTAGATATTGTTGAAAGTGTCAAGGTTAGAGAGTCTCCCCTTGATAGGGTTGCTTTGGAAACTTGGTTATTAGGCCTAAGGATGAGATTTGGGACAATAGTTTTAGGAGGAGATGTTACAAAATAAGTATTCCTAGTTTCCACATATGTTTTATAACTTGGAAAAGGTTATCTAGATCCCTAATTTGTTTGGGAAGTTATTATGGATAATCTGAAGAAATATATAAATTTCTTGCTAGAAAGGGCTAGTAGGATAGGCCTAAGAAGAGCAGTTTGGTCTTGGGTGGAAAAAAAATGAAAATTATGACTTGTGGTTTGGTAATTGAGATGTTTGGGGTGAGTTGAGAACCTTAGAAGGTTTGGGAATCAGTTCTTGGTTTTTGGAACACCCATCAAGTGAATTAAGGGTTTTTAAATGGTTAGTTTGAGGGAAATCATGAGGTATGAAGCATGGTTGAGTAAATGAGGAAGAATATGTTAGAGGGAATCTAAAGATGTGGAGCCTAGTGGAGCCTAGTGGAATTTGACCTCTGATAGGTCTATTGTGTGGGTTGGGTCTTGGAGTTTGATCTATTTTTGAAGGAAGGATAAGACTATTGTTACCAAATAAAGGAGAAATTGGATATTCTCCTAAGAATATTTTCTAGCTACCATTAGCCTCTACATCACATGAAATTACTAAAATAAGAAGAACATGCACATAAATTAAACAACTCATAACGCCATGATTTGTTCACAAGGAAACCATGGCCAAGCGAAAACCCCGGTGTGGATGATACCCAAAAATAATGCACTAAGAGTATAATGTCCCTATTAGGAGACCTAGCCCTATTAGGAGCTGAATATTACATTTATTACATATCCCTATTAAAGGATAGAAACCCTATTAGGGGTATACAAGGAGATCACTTCTCTTACAATACAAAACTATCTTTTACAATAATTTTTCAAAAAGTGAACCATTCAAGCATATGCTATGCTCAAGTAGTCCCAGTTATTGCTCGCAATATCCTCTATCTGATTCTAACATCACAATCCATATATATTCCAAACATCTCTTCGCATCTCAAAACATCTTCACATATATACTCGATCTCATAATTCTTCCAATCAGCTCACAAATACATCACAAAATATGTCCAACACTTAATAAAATAGAAAATACATAGTCAGTGATCATACATCCAAAAAATTAGGGTAGGACCCAAACCAAATCCAAATTATCACTTCTGGATTGCACATTATATTCCCTTAAACATTGCGAACACTTATCTGTCCTATTTCACTGCTACACTATCTTTGAATAACTTCAACAAGTTATAACTCTCTCTAGCCAACTCCAGAATGAAAGTGACCTTAATGGAAGGTCTACAACATACCATAATACATTCCTCTAATTTCACAGGACTTAATTCATTACATATTGTGCTTGCGAGTCAAAATGTAAACTATACCCTGTCAACTGCTTCCTGGACTTAGTCATTTTTCCAAACAGAATCTCCAAAAACTGAATGTTCTCTAAGCAATCATTCCAATGAGTAGTATTGCCATAAATGAAAACCACTATGCTATACTTATCAGGCCACTTTCCAACATTTGCATCAGTTGGGATCTCATTTTTGGATAACAATAGCCACCCTTTCAAACCCAAAGTTGAAATTGAAACAAAAAGGGTCAGCCAAGAAAAAATTCTATAATTTAAAGAAGATTTTGAGGCATAGGGGGAGTTTTTACTACTTATTTAAGAGCCCACATGGTTCAAGTATTAATAAAATGATATTTTTAAAGTTCAAACAACTAGTTTACTTAATTTCTAATCCTATTTTCATGGGGTTTTCAAATCTTCTCTCCTAGAAAGGTCAAGTTTCAAATTTCAAAATTAGATAGTGTTTGATTTAAAGAATATATTGGAGCCAACTCAACTACACTCTTCAGTTCACTATAGTCTCTAGTCAAATAAAATCAACATCAATATTTGATTGTAAGGAGTTCTTTCCTTCTTTGTGTGTATACAACAAAAATTTGATCGGGTAACTCAAGAATATTTTCCAACTTTGTATTAATTTCCTTTTGGTTTTCCATGTACACAATTGTGTTACTCATTATAACCTCTCTGCATTAAAACTAGAGTTATATCTTTCATATTCTTCTAGATTAATGAAATTTATAGCTATCCCTGGTTATTCTCTTGTATCAAATTAAGTGTTGTGTGCTATTTCAATAAATTCATTGTGATTTCTCCATAAATTCTTTAATTTATATACAACTTTGTTATGTTTTAGCAAGTTTTATTAAGGTTTTGATCACGTTATATGTTGTGAACATTTTAATTCAGTCCATGTTATAATATGAACTTCATCATCTATGAGAAAATCTGAGATAAATGGTCTTCATATAAAAAATTTATGGTCACCTTAGCTCTGACTAAGTTGTAAAAATTGCATATTTTCAAGTTGATTAAGTTGTAATCAGTCATTTCAGTCATTCAAATAATATTGGTGCATCACCTCACTGAGTTTTAGTTTACATTTTAAAGCAATCATTCTTCCTATTTTTCCATTCAAGTGTTAGTTTTAGGTGTTCCTTCATGGGAAAAAACCATCTCTAGAGGTCTAATCTCACCATAGAACACCCACAACCTAAGAGTAGTCCCATGTTGTACAGGTTTTCTAAGTTTAACTTGGCATTTGGGGAACAAACCTTATTCATAACACTCATACCAACAAGCATTGGATCATGATAATAAATTGTATAGGATGATAGCTAAGAGAAATTTTTAGAGAGATAGAGAAAATATTCCAAAAGAAACAGGTACAACTAAGTGTAGAATTGAAAAATGTCAAGTTTAGCATTTCTTGGATTTGGTGAAGAAGATAGTTCGAAAGGTGATAAAAAAAGCTAGTAGGTTTTGGGTTGTTCATGCTAGAACTTATAGTGCATTCAAAGAGAATAATAAGTTGCAGTCTAGATTGGAATCAAAGAAGCAAGAACTTGTATCAATAAGAAATGTTGAAAAAGATATTTTTAAGGCTACAAATGGATGAATTGATATGCATAATAGATTTCACATAGTACTTACTGAAGAGATTCATGTATTTGAGAAACTATTAGATATTCATTTCCTACTTTCTTTGATACTAATAGTGATTTAAAGAAGCAGAGTAGATGGAAAGAAAAATTGACTCATTGCCTCAGGTTTTAGATTATATCAATGATTCAGTACATATAGTAGTTGCAAAAACTTATTTCCAGCTTTAAGGGACATTTTCCCTTGAATATGAAATAAAATGGATAAATGCCATAGTGGATATATATGGAATGCAGACATATATTAATCATCTATCCAAATAAACTTTTTTATTTCTCAAGTAGTGTGATGGTGAATATAATATAGGGTGAAACATAACTTTTGTGTATGTAGTACCCACGTCTACATATTTCTATTAGAGTGTGTTTGTATGTGTTCCCTAGTTCTTGTCTTTTAATGTTTTTCCCCTCTTGAGGACCCTTGTACTTGGTTAGTACTTGGAAATAGAGGGTTATCTATCATGCACCTCCTTCCTTGTGTTGTCTTGTTATTCTATTTTTCATTTCTTTGATTTTTGACATTAAGGATGATGCAAAGTGTTGGGGGCATTTAGACTTCCCTTCCATGTTGACACAATTTTTTTTTTTTTTTTTTCGTGTGCTATTCTTCAGATCCAAGCCATGTTGTTCATGATAAAATATCCTTGAGAGGATGAATATCACTCTTTTGGGTTCTAACACCAATTTATCAATTCCCTCTATCTTTATTTGGATGATGTGGAGATCATGTGTCCCCCTTTAGTAAGTGACATTCCATGGAAACATCTCATATTTTGACATGCCAAAATGTTTTTTTCTTTCCTTAGAATATCTCTTTCTCCCCTTTGAGTAGAATAATCCATCCTAAGAGGGGATTTTATATCTATTTATTTAATTATATGATTATCTGATTATCATTTTTCCTCTCCATCATAGGTTTTTCTTAGAAAATTCAAAAAATTTGAACTATTTATCTACCTTTATGGGGACCAATCCACTATCTTACCAAATCTTGCCTTATTATATGTGTATCTAGAGTTTTCTACATATAGAGATGCTATCAAATATTTCCCTATCATATCTATCTAGCTCTTACTACATGATACAACATGATGAAATTCACCCTATCAAATGACTATCTAGCTTTTGATACTCATGTCACTGCATGTCTTAAGCCGCCCTATCATGTGACTATCTAGATTTTCCTACTCACATCAACACACCATATAAAGTTGTCCTATCATGTGAATATATATATTTTTCTACTCACATCGGTGCACTATCAAAATTTCCCTAGCATATAGCTATTTGGCATAACACAACTTACCACCCATACTGGCATACCATCGACGGTCTTTGTCTAAAAGTTGTCTTTATCATCTAGCATGCTTGTCTACATCTTGTGTGCTATATGTTTCTCAACAAAAGTTCAAGGATTTCTCACTGGGGGTAACCCTATGTGGATGAAAAACCTGTAGGTTTAAAGTTAGGTAAGTTCTCTCTAACATAGCTTTCATTCTCTTGTCGTGATATGTTTGCTAAAGAGGGGGAAAAATATAATGTCATAAATTTTCACCTCGATGTAGTTTCCCATTATGAAATTTCCCTACCTTAGCTTAAACAATAAAACTTCATGTCACACTTTGCAACCTTTCATTTTACCTTATCAACACCTGATTAAAATATTAACCATGCAACTTGGATAGTCCAAGACATGTGTGTACCATGGAGACATCTGTGTGGTGTGTACTTGTTCCACAAATCTTTACACATGTAGAGTTCCATTGAGGTAATACAAAATTCCACCCTTAAAGTGTAATACCCAATTCCACTATCCACTGGTTCCCATATTTTACCTTGGTTATTATATTTCCATTTTGAACCTCATTTGTCTCTCTACACCTCTTCACGATTTAGGGCAAACTTATTGGTCATTCTCTTAGCATCTTTCTAATAATTTTCATACACATAAAGTATCTATTGTGTTCTTGAGCTCAATATTATAGTGGGATAACTTATTCTTGATCCCTCAGTTGTCCTTGCATTCACTTCATTTCATTTTGGCTCCATGGTGGAAAAGAGGTCTTGTTATCATTTTAGTTTCCCACTAGATTGGTAAATTGATAATTGTTCTACATTGAGTTATGGATTTTATAGTTGTTGTCTTAAGTTGCAGAATTCTTTAAATTCAGAAGATAAAAGTACACATGCAACATTACAACTATAAACATCAAAAAGATTGCATAAAGGTACACCTATTCAACATTAATGTTTAGCCAATAAAAATGGATACATTTCTATTACATTCATATTTTCATATTTCATTGTACTCTAAGTATTGATCAAATTCACACTTTCAAATTCATAACTGATCATTACATTGTGCATTCAAATTGAATGTAGTGTACAAGTGTTCTTTCATATTTCATATTTCATATTTCATGTCAATCAAAGAGTACATTTGAAGAATAGAAATCATGATAGAAGTATGGAGTAGGGGTCCCAGGCATTGCCTTATTGTATGTTTGTTGTCAGCTGGTTGTCTGTCAGGTCTTAGGTCTTGAGGTCCAGGTCTTCATCTTCACTAAGTCTCTAGGGTTTTTCACCTACATCATGAGAGATAAAATGGTATTAGATCCAGTTGCATCTAAGCAATGCATGAAGCACAAACAACATACAACTACTATCAATTCTTTCAATATTGCATATCTATCTGGTAAATTCAATGTAATAAGGAAATGTGCATCCACACTAAGTAAAAGATAGTATTAAAGGGACTTATTTTTAAAAATGAAGCCTTTTTCTATTAATGGTCATTCTGATGTATGTTGTTCTTATTTTCAAAGCCAGATATCTAAATGAAAGGGACTTAGTGTTTCTAACTAAGAAACCTTTTTCAGAAATAGCAAGAGCTTGTTAGATTAGTGAACCCAACAATCTGAATTTTTGATTCACAAGTGTCATCTTTTTGGCATTTTTATAAACTGGGTTACTTATTATGTTCACTAACCTACCAAGGTTACAATGTTGTTGTTTGAATAACTTAACAGAAGATATTGCAGTGTTCAACATTGATTGGTTTTCACATCACAGTTAGAGAAGAAGATGCAATACAAAATTCCTTGCAAGATGCTACAACAAAATGCCATATTGCTACCAAATAGTCAAGTTCAATTGCCAAGATACAACTACATACTCACTAGTATTTCATATTTTTGAAGTGCCATGTTCAAATAGTATTGCTAAGTTCAGAATACATTTTCAATGAATTCACTATTGTTGTTGATTAACAAAAGAGAAATGCTACAGAACTAAACTTAAATGTTAAGAAAATGTTATCAGTATGTATTTAATAGATGTCACGAGCCCGTGCTCAAACTTAATAGACAATAAATAAGAATTTTTCCATCTTATTTCATTTCTTGTGTCAAGGATTCATATTTATCATTAGTGATTCATATTTAGCATCAAATAGAGGAGGTTGAGTTCAAGCATGGAGCACTTTGAAATAAAATGACTCTTCATTTTTTAATCAGCTGGAGAACTTTGAAATAAAATGACTGGTGCATAAGAGACAGTAATTCTTAGGCTTCGGTGAAAGCAATTAGTAATGACTGGTGTTATAAAGATCAAATACATGGTCACTATTTGATAACAGTGAAGCTTTAACAGTTCATTTTATTCAGCTAAGACATATTAAATTAAAATAAAAGTGACTAGTGTGTGCTGGTGTTACATCAAGGGCTGGTATACAGTGAACTAATATCTTACAAGAATTCAATGCGCAACATTAGAGAAATTATCTTTGAAAATGTTTAAAATATCATGCATGGTAGAGTATAAAAATAGTGAACATGGTGGTTTTTTATAGCAAGCAAACATCTATAAGTACAAACTGCAAGAGAGCCATGGAGTTCATATATTTTGGAGATGTAAGCAAAAGTATAAAATGACTGATGTATGTTAAGTTTTTTTCCAAAATGACAGAAAGTTAAGCCATGGTTTTAATTATATGTGGGTTTTTCATTTTATGCTATCCAATGTTCATTCATGGCATCTTGAAAGAAATAGACTATCATTTCTTCTCAACATTTTAAAAAGTATATCAAAAGAGAAGAAGACAGGATAAAAGATGTAATAAACTAATGTTTTCAAGCTACATACATGGAGTTCCTTCTACAAGACCGAACTATGCAAGTTTGATGGATAACAAATCCCTATTTCAAATAAAATGAAGGGTACAATAGAACTTATCTGCATGTTTCATAGAAAAGCTTGTGTCTGTTAGTCCAAGCTTATAGTGGTTTAACTCAAAGTTCAAAGCCCACTAATCATGGAGGCTGTCAGACACTGTCAAGGAAAGAAAATCTCACATCAAAAGAGGGAAAACAAAAAAACTTCATAAACAGGTGCTTCCAGTTAGAAGAAGTCATGCTTACCAATTATAGCCAAAGATTAAGTCACACTAAGCTCGAGTCTTAAGTCACCACCAAGGTCACAACAAGGATTCATGCCAGTCGGAGCCATGACTAAAAGAGAAAGGATCTCAAGGCTGATTTAAAGCTCAAGGCCATGAGTCAAAATATAAAGCTACCCACAGACTGAAGTTACAATTCACGATGAAGATGGAGAGCCAAGTTCAAACTATATGGAGCCCGAGCTCCTCTTTATACTATAACCTACTTCATGAAAACTTAAGCATCATGCTTTTATGTCATGCAAACTTAAACTTCAAGTCCAAATCAAGTGTTTCCGTGGTTTAATAAGAAGAGAACCCTAGTTCAAGTGAAATTCATGGTGAAGATGGAGAGCCCAAGTTCAAACTCTTGGAGTGCAAGTCCAACAACAGATACATGCATAGCGCCATCTTCATGGCATTCTCGAACTGTAGTTGAAGCCCAAATTCAACTCAAGAAAGATACATGCACAGTGCCATATTTTATGGCATGGAAGTCAAAGTTCATGCAGAGAGGCATATTTCATATAAAGACAACGCCATGTTATGGCATGAAGACCTAAAGTTACAAGCCGTAGTGGAGAAAGTTGGAACCCAAGTTCTCAAGACATACATATCGGAAAACATATTGCCAAAGAAAAATAAGTCAAATAGAAGTTGAGTTCATATGTAGAAGTCATCCCAAGTTGCAAGTCAATATATACAACAAAGAGATACCTCCACTTAAACATGCAGATGACATACAAAGAACCCTTGATGCCATAGAAAGATGAAAAACTATAGTATGCCAGGGATGTTAACACAAAGAACCAGTGGTAAACTCCAGATGAGCCTGAGTTTGAAAGTGAAAGTGAGGAAAATAGTGAAAGAAATGCAAACATGGCAGCACTAAATAGTAGAAACCCTAAACTAAATAATGCAAATGAAGTGCGAAAGTTTCCTATGTCAAAGTTTGATAAACTTTGGAGTCCATAGTACACAAAGAGTTAAAGATCTGTCCAGCTACAGTGCATGACAACCCCATTTAAAAGTGCCACAATAGCTTCATCACATGATGTATCAGTGATAGATATGGGTCATGTTGACCATAGGGATAGGATCTCAGTTTTGATGGGTTATTGTCATATGCTTTCGAGTTAGGGTTTTAGGTTGGGTTGGGTTTACATATTAAGTTATTTTGGGAAATATTTTAGATGTTTTAATATATTCTTTGATATATATTAAAGTATATTATAAAATATGTAATTCTTCCAAATATCAACATTAGGATATTATTACTTGGAGGATCAGATTTTTGGCATCACTTATGCCATAAATTTAGGGTTTTAGAGATCATGGAGGTCTTTTGGAGGCTATGTTTTTGGGGCATCATTTAAGCCTAAAATTCAAGAGTATCTATCTGTTTAGGATCACCTTTTGAGGGGGGATTTCATTTTTCAAAATTGGCCTTAGGGGCTATATAACGAAACTTCTTATTCATTTGTAGGGGTTCAGAATTTGAGGATTAAGAGGTATTAGTGAACATATTGTTCCTTTGCATCTTTTCCTTGTATTTTGTAACCATTTTTGTAGATTTTGAAGATAGTAGAGATGGCCTTATTATTCATATATCTTTTCTGAGTTTTTCTATCTATCCTTCCAAGTTTTCTGCATTTAAGTGTATTGTGCCTTTTAAGCAATAGATTAGTGAATTGTTCCAAATTCCTATTCTAAGTTATAAAGAATAAACCTTTTGTAGAAAGTACCTATTTGTTAGTTGAATTTCTACCATTAGTGGCACCAAACAATAATAGTAAATTCATGGTCATCCTAGGTGTTGTGAAGTGAAAATTATTGTAGAGTTCAGTAATATATGTCCTATAGGTACAAATTTACAATTCTAACAAATCTGAATTCATTTTGGTGTATCACCTTATTAATCAGTATTCATTTTTTTTAGTTATCCTTCTCCCTTTTCCCAATCACAAAAAAATCATTATTAGGTGATATTCCAAATTCAATAGGAACTAGCCTAGAATCCAGAGACTCATTCTCTCTTCCACCAAGAAAAAATATTTCCATGTTTCAACAGGATACTAGATTCCAAATCAAGCTATAGGCGCAATCCTGATTGACAACAGTTTTTGGCATGCTCAGTGGGACCTGAACTAATGCACAGTTATTTCAAAGTTATTATTTCTTATTGCTATTTTGGTGTGTATAGAAGTATTTTTTCCTTTTGAAGGTATTTTACCAAGCACTTGGTGACTCTAGTTAAAGGTTTTATTACAGATTCAGTTATAGATTTATCTTGATGAGAAGAAATCCGATAAGAGGAAACAATGAAGGATTCATTTATCAAGAGTTACAGCCCAGTAGAAGAGGCAACAGATCAACAAGAAGAAGCAGAGCATCTCAAGCTATAGGAGAAAGAGCCTCTTTGTTGGGGTCTCATTTTTCACTATTCAAAAATCCTATCTTTAAGGACCAAGCTTCCATTTCTGAATGTCACGAGGTAATTATTGAAGATTTCAATTTTTCTGAAGATTTAAGTGTTATTGACAATTTTGGATTAGAATTACCCAGTTTTGAAGAATCATCAAAGGATCAGCTCACGGCTGTAGCATCCACAAGTGGCACTGCTACCCTAGGATTGAAAAATATCAAAGGAAGGTAACACAAGCTAACAAATCCATTGTACCACTTGTAGTCCAGTAGCAAGTACCACCAGTATAGATCGCTCATAATTTTCCATTTGTCACATTTGATGTTGGTAGCCCATTACAAATTTTTGTTCATCAGGACATTCCACCAATAGCACTAAAAGGTTTGACGTATTTCAACGGTGAGAATCATATTTTAGAAATTGAGCATATTAAAGATATTACTACTTTGTGTGGATTACATCAAGTTACTCATGATGATGTAGCATTGAAACTATTAGCAGCTTCACTCAAGGGTAAAGAATTAATTTGGTTTAGAAGTTTTCCAGTTAATTCTATTGCTACATGGGATAAGTTAGGGATTGTTTTGATCAGTAAATTTGAAGATAGGTCAGATAATTTGTCTTTGGTTGAGCAGTTAACTACTATTAAGAGGAATATCAATGAGCATATTTCTGACTTCAATTTTCATTTTCAACAAACTTGGGACAGAATTCCAAGATCCGTTAAACCATTTAATGACTATGCATTTCTTTTCTATTTGAAAGCACTTAACAATGATATTGCACTTAATATACAGTCTATGGGAGGTAATACTTTACCTAATTCTTGTGATGTTGTTGTTAGAGTTGAGAATAGCTTAATACAAACTAGAAAATTACCTCCAAGGCCTCCAATGCCTTATTGTGCAAAGATACAACCAGTTGTACCAATTGTACCAATTTTCATACCACCTATTGCTCTTGTTCCTCCATTACCAACACTTAATATGCAGGTTGTAGTAGAAGAAAATGTTGCTTCAGCTCCTATTAGGGAGATAAAGGAGTAGACTATGGAGCTAAAAGATACAAATGATAGCATCTTGAGAACTTTGCAAAATTATGGTAATGAGATAAAAAACCTAAAGAGGCAACACGGCCAATACAATAGGCCTCCTCAAGCAAGTTATCAGTAGATAGGCCATTGAATCAAGCTTCTGGTTCAAACCAGCCAAGGAAAGCTCAAGGATAGCAAAGAAGTTACAATAAAAGAGCTGGTCAAACATATAATTATGAAACTCTAAGTATTTCCAAGGAGTTAACAATAATTCCTCAAGTTAATTATGTACAAGAAGCGAAATGGTGCAATACATGCAATGATGGGCATTTTTGGCTAGATTGCCCTCGTGCACTTGAAGCTACAAGGCAGGATGTTCTGAAGGGACAACTGGTTAATAGTCAATCTGAGGTACAATATGATCAATCACAAACAAAAGGTAACCTGATGTGTCTTTGGTGAATTTTAGTGATGAAGATTCTATTTTAGCAGCAAATTTTGACCCCAATCAAGTATGGAGACCTATAGCAGCATGAACAAGGTCAAAAGTAAAGGATGAAAATGACCAAAAACAAAATGATAAAGTACAACAGCCTATTTTTATAGTACAATAGAAAACAAAGTAGCATGTACAAGCTCAAAAATAAGTAGAACAGTCAATTCAGACAAAAAATGAGCCTATTTTTTTAAAACAACACCAAAAGGTTAGTATTCAAAGCTTCAATATTGTTGATCATTTGAAGAAGACAAATGTTCCCTTGTCCATGTGGGATGTTTTGGCTCTTCCAAGCCAAAAGGATAAGTTACAAGATGCATTACAAGCACTTAGATTATCTGATGAAGTTTTTGTTGGAGATTTGATTCTGAACAGTTGATTGATTGTATGTTTGTCATTGATGACAACATATAATACACAGTAGCACTTCTGTATGTAATTATCCATATGATGACATGAAGAATTACATGGATAGATACATGTTGTTGACATGTTTATTATGCTATGTTCATACATGCAGACCCAAATATGATGTTTTAGTAAAGATATGTAATTCTGTTATTGATGGTTACAATTCTGGAGGAATAACGGTTTAAGGCCGACGTATGTAATGTGTTTATTGAGTTGTGCCTATCTTCAAGATATGCGTGTGTATATTCATGATGATTTATGAGTTTTTGATATTAATCTAAAGGTACCAAACATATTTCAAGAAGATTGCAAAGTTATGATTAATTTGGTGAAGCTGACTTAGTGAAGCGACGCGTCTATTCAATTTATACTTGCACGGTTGTAATTATGCTTGCGTGCTTAGTAGATCTGACAAGGATGTTAAGAAGAGTTGTACTACAGGTCCCATGATCTCATAATTTGTGTATGTACTTATAGAAGGTCATTTGTGATAAGAAGAGTTGCGAAAGCCAGAGATAAGAAAAGCAGAGCAAAGTGTTTAAGCAGCAGAGCTATATTTATCATATGTTGATGATATAGATATTGAAGTAGAAGATTTCATAACATAGAGAAGATTTTTATAGTGCTTTACAAGAGGTTAAAAAATTGGCACACAAAAGGAACTGATCAGACAAGCAGTGTCACAATAAGCAGTTCACCTTGTTGATATAGTGTGTATCAAATAACTAGAAGGTTGTAGCCTTCACCACTTGGACAGTGAGTCCACCACCCCTAACAGGGTTATTGTAAAAGACTCCTAACAAGGTCTGACCCTTAACCAGGTCACTATACTACAGCATTGTAATGAAAAACTCCTAACAGGGTTGGAAGATCTTTTAACAGGGATCACTATAAACAATATAGTTCTTTGTGGGTACTAATTCCCACCGGGGTTTTTACCATTTTGTTTCCCTGTAACCAAATTGATGTTTTGTGTAAAGTGTTATCTGAATGTGCATTTACTTTGTATCAATCTAGATTAATAAGTTTAAGATAAAGATAAATTTCCTGATAACTAATTCACCCCCCTCCCCCTCTTAGTTATCCCTGAAGTATTCTAACAATTGGTATCAGAGCCAAGTGCCTTGGAGAGAAATCCTAACAGCTTAAGCTAGATCAGATGGCATACTTCAGAAAAGAGAGCCCTAAGTTTGATGGAGAGAACTATCTAGATTGAAAGAAAAAAATGATAACACATCTACAATGTGTTGGCTTTGAGATCTTTGAGATTGCTACATGAGAAGTTGTAATTCCATCTCTGAAAGACCTTGCAAAGGATGATGCTACTAATAGACAAAAGGAAACATTTACCAATAATGCAACTGCCAAAGAAGCCCTAATTAGTGCCTTATCTAACAGCGAATTTTATGAAATCAAGAAGATTGACAAAGCATATACCATATGGAAGTATTTAGAAGACATGTTTGAAGGAGATGTTCAAGCAAAGAATGCACGCAGAAAGACATGGAAGAAGAAATACAACAGTCTTGAGATGTTACCAAAAGAAAATATTAGAGCTTATAATTAGAGGATAAATGAAGCAGTATCTGGAATCAGAAATAATGGAGGAGAAATTTTAGAAGAAGATATAATGGACAAGTTGTTAACTACTTTGACACCAGACTATGAAAACAAGATCAACATTCTAGAGGAAACTATGCAATTCTCACAAAACTTCAAGAGAGAGACTTTGATCAGAAAAATCTCTGCATTTGAGATATCAAGATTGAAGACTGAACCTAAGAA
>MU225495.1:2048352-2063170 GCA_018584345.1 Thuja plicata | reverse complement strand
GGTGGAGCTCATGTGGCATCCACATAGGTTCCACATGAGGGACACATAAGCCATGCAAGAGGCCCACTTTTCTCACACATGTGTGAGCAACTTTGGATGTGATGGGTCAAAGTGTACTTAAAGTACATATGTGACAGATCTTGTAAGAGGTGTAAGAGGGTGTAAGAGTTTTGGGCTAATAGAACTCTTTTAGAAAGTGAAAGAAGCTGTCATCATGAGTGTAAGAAACCTTGTTGGCACCAAATAAGGATTATTTGGAAAAGTCAATTTTTGGAAATTTGCTCACACATGTGTGAGCAAATAATTAGGACTAATTATTGTAGGAATCAAGAAATTAGCTTAATTAACCTTAGTTAATTAATAGATAGGTCTATTTGGTGAGAGTGATGTGAGATAGGGTAGGATCTAGGTTCAAATTAGCTTAATCCAAATTAGATTTAGATTAATTGTGGTTTAGTAGAATTTAGGTCATGTGAAGGAATAAATAAATTAAAAATTTATTTAAGGGGAATCAATGAGGGATAATGTATTAAATGAGATTTAATACATTAAAAGGGGTAGTATTTAAAATAAATTCAAATACTAAGGAAAGTGAATCATATTTAATATAACAAATATAATTAATTAAAATTAACTATAATGTTATGGGAATATTAATTAAATTAATATAAGGACGATTTTGGACATCTACAGAAGTCACACCTAAGGTTCCTAAGTTTACATCAAGATACCACCCTAAAAATGATATCATTGGAGATCAGAGCAACAATGTTTTGACCAGATCAAAAGAAAAGAATCTAACAATGGATGAAGAGGTATGTTTACTTTCACAGATTGAACCTTTAAGTGTTGAAGATGCTTGTAATGATTCTGATTGGAAAAATGCAATGAAAGAACTAGATCAGATAATCAAGAATGACACATGGGAATTGGTTCTTAGACCAAGTGATAAAAATGTGATTGGAACAAAGTGGATTTTCAAAAATAAAATGAATGAAGAAGGTACAGTAATAAAAAATAAAGAAAGATTAGTATGTAAAGGATATGCGCAGAGAGAAGGAATAGACTACACTGATACATTTGCCCCTGTGAGTAGACTGGAAGCCATAAAATTATTTTTGGCATATGCAACATTAAAAGACTTTAAAGTTTATCAAATGGTTGTTAAATCAGCCTTTTTGAATGGTGACTTAAAAGAAGAAGTCTACATAGAACAGCCTGAAGGATTTATCCTTTCAGATAGACCAGACATGGTATGCAAACTGAAGAAAGCACTTTATGGACTTAAATAGGCCCCAAGAGCCTAGTATGAGAGACTAGATGGTTATCTCACCAAGATTGGATTCAAGAAAGGAGTAGCAAATTGCAATTTGTTCATAAGAGAAACACCTGATGGATTACTATTAGTTGCCAAATTTGTTGATGACATTATCTTTGGAGGTAATGACAAGCTTAGTATTACATTTGCAAAATAAATGTAGAATGAATTTGAAATGAGCATGATTGGTCCTATAAAATACTTTTTGGGACTGAATGTAAAATAGAAAGATAAAGGAATATTCATTAATCAGTCAAAATATGTGAAGGAAATATTGAAAACCTTCAAGATGGAGGATTGCAAGCCAGTATGCACTCCTATGATCACATGAAGTAAACTTTCAAAAGATGATGACTCCACAGCAGTTGATAAAACATTGTACAAATCTATGACTGGATAGCTTATTTATCTAACTCAATCAAGACCTGACATATCTAACGTAGTTGGCATTGTTGGAAGATTTGCAGCTGAACCCAAGCATAATCACCTAATGGAAATCAAGAGGATATTCAGATATCTTAAGGGAACTATAGACTATGGTTTATGGTATCCTAAATCAGAAAATACACAACTTCATGTGTATATTGATGCAGATTGGGCAGGTTGTATTGATGACAGGAAGAGCACTTTAGGAGGAGTAGTATTTCTTGGAGAAAGGTTGGTATCTTGGACAAGCAAGAAGAAAAACTATATTTCTCAGTCAATGACAGAGGAAGAATATGTTATAGCAGCACTAAATTGTACAACAATTGTTTGGATCAAGCATATGGTTAAAGACTTTGGTATTCAGATTGACTATCCTATTGTTATTCATTGTGATAACACCAGTACTATTAACATGTCTAAGAACCCTGTGATGCACGCAAAGACAAAACACAGAGATCAAGTACCATTTTATGAGAGAAAAAGTTGCAGACAAGGAAGTGACATTGGAATATGTAAGCACAAAAGATCAGTTAGCAGACATTTTCACAAAGCCTTTAGCAAAGCATACTTTTGAGTATCTAAGAGAGAAGTTGGGAGTCATTCCCTCTCCTAAGTTTGATTAGAGAAAGCAACAAGTACATCAGTCTTGTGTGGCTGATGAATGGTTGACTACTCTACTTCTGGAGTAGTACCTATGCATAATGGTTTATGGAACCCTTTGCCATTGATGTCAATGGGGTAGTATGTACTAAAAACAAAGAGAAAAATAAGGAACACATACAAGGAGCTTATACTCTGGGGGAGTATACACAGTCTATGTAACTGTAGCAGTGTAGATGAATCTTTGATGAGGATATTAAGAAGATTGTAAAATAAAGAAGACACCATGAACAGAAGTAGTTTTTATCATATGTTGCCATCGATGCCAAAGGGGGAGATTGTTGGAGATTTGATTCTAAACAGTTGATTGATTGTATGTTTGTCATTGATGACAACATATAATACATAGCAACACTTCTGTATGTAATTATCCATATGATGACATAAAGACTTGCGTGGATAGATACATGTTGTTGAAATGTTTATTATTCTATGTTCATACACACAGACCCAGATATGATGTTTCAGTAAAGATATGTAATTGTGTTATTGACGGTTACAATTTTGGAGGAATAACGGTTTAAGGCTGATGTATGTAACATTTTTATTGATTTGTGCCTATCTTCAGGATATGCATGTGTATATTCATGATGATTTGTGAGTTTTTGATATTAATCTAAATGTGCCAAATGTATTTCAAGAAGATTGCAAAGTTATGATTAATTTGGTGAAGCTGACTTAGTGAAGTGATGCGTCTATTCAGTTTATACTTGCGCAGTTGTAATTATGCTTGCGTGCTTAGTAGATCCGACAAGGATGTTTAGAAGAGTTATCCTATAGGTCCCATGATATCATACTTGGTGTATGTACTTATAGAAGGTCATTTGTGATAAGAAGAGTTGCAAAAGCCAGAGATAAGAAAAGCAAAGCAGAGTGTTAAAGAAACAGAGCTATATTTATCATATGTTGATAATATAGATATTGAAGTAGAAGCTTTCAGAACATAGAGAAGATTTTTACAGTGCTTTACAAGAGGTTAAATCATTGGTGCACAAAAGGAATTGATCAGACAAGCAGTGTCACAAACAGTAGTTCACCTTGTTGATATAGTGTGTATCAAATAACCAAAAGGTTGTAGCCTTCACCACTTGGACAGTGAGTCCACCACCCCTAATAGGGTTATTGTAAAAGACTCCTAATAGGGTCTGACCCTTAACCAAGTCACTATACTACTGCATTGTAATGAACAACTCCTAACAAGGTTGGAAGATATTTTAATAGGGATCACTATAAACAGTATAGTTCTTTATAGGTACTAATTCCCACCGGGGTTTTTACCATTTGGTTTCCCTGTAACCAAATTGATGTGTTGTGTAAAGTGTTATCTGAATGTGCATTTACTTTGTATCAATCTGGATTAATAAGCTTAAGATAAAGATAAAGTTGTTGATAACTGATTCACCCCCCCCCCCTCTCAGTTATCCCTGAAGTATTCTAACAGTTTTGTCTCAGCAAACCCCTAAGGTTTTAGTTGCTGCAAGTGCAAGTACATCCCAACAATCAGCTAAATTGATCAAACCTCCTCTATTTTATGCCACTGTCATTATAGGACAACACTTAGTCCATAATTGCATGATTTATTCTGGTGCTACTAGCTCGGTTATGCCAAAGAAAGTTGTAGACCAGCTAGGCCTCAAATATGATCCACTTGAAAGAGGGGTAGTTCAATTAGATGGGATAGTAGTGGCAATTGTAGGAGTTATAAGGAATCTTGATTTAACATTGCATACTTGTCCTAGTTTTTCAATTCCTATGGATGTATACATTATTGATTTACCACCTAACTTCTCTATATGCTTATCAAGAGAATTTACTACTAAGATAGGAGGTTATCTATCAGCAGATCGAACTCACATGCTTTTTCACATAAGGTACAGTACAAAAGTTACTATACCATCAGAACCAATTGAAAAATTATGTATTGAACAGTATGTGGCTAGTGCTGAAAATGAATCAGCAATTGTATTATTTGATCAAGAGGAAGTATCTGATGTTTTTGAAGCTCAAATACTAATAAGTAAGTTTCCTGATATGTTGTTAGATGATTGGGCAACTGAAAATATAAAAATTTCAGAGGAACAAATTGAGGAGCCAAGTTTGGGTAACTATGTAATCCATGAGATGTCTGATTTTCTTCCAGCTGTGGTAAAAGGTGCAGATTTAGATCCAGAAAAACAATCTAATGGTGTTTGGAAGCTATTTTTTGATGGTTCACATAGAAAAATAGGTGCACGAGGAGGTTTTTTTCTGGTTTCACCAGCAAATGAGAGGTATTACGCTTCTTTCAGATTTACTTTTAGTTGTACAAACAATGTTGTTGAATATGAAGCCCTCATAAATGGATTGAAGTGGGCCATTAAAAGAGGTGTTAGTTGTTTGCAAGTTTATGGTGATTCATAATTGATTGTGAATAAAGTTAGGAATGTACATGCAACCAAGAATGATTTGTTAAAAAATTACAAGCATGTTGTATGAGATTTGATTGAAGGTTTTGAAGCTTTTAATATGTAATCCATTCCTAGAAATCATAACAAATATGCTGATAGGCTTGCTGCTGTTGTTGCCCAGTATGATATTCCAACTAATATCAATAATAGTAAGGGGCTGAATTCTGTTAAATTAGTTGTTAGACCTGTTGTCCCTAACAATGCTTATTGTTGGCAAGTTTTTGAATCTGACCAATATATTGTTAACTTTTTGAGTGAAGAGGCTAAGTTTGCACAGCCAAACTAGCAAAGATTGCAGGAGCAATATGAGGACCAGATCATCCAATTGAGGAAAAATAAAATACCTAAAGGTATTGTGACCTTAGAGTCTATGTTTGGTACTAATGATCAATTTAAAAAGGATAAATCCAGCTTGTAGATCAAAGAAGAGAATTATGAGGAAATTGTTGTTGCAAAGGATAAAGTGTTGAAACTTTGAAAGGTATGTACACCTAAAGAATGCCAAACCTTTGTTAACTTATGAAATGAATTTCAAGATATTATTGCTTGGAGTTATTCAGATTTGAAAGGATTTGATCCTAGTATTTCTCAACATACAATTGAATTAGAACCAGGAGCCAAGCCACTTAGGCAAAAAAAGAGTCCAATAATTCCAAAGCTAGATCCCCTCATGATTAGAGAATTAAATAAGCTGATTGAGAGCAATATCACTTTCCCAATAAAACATACTTCATGGGTATCCAATCTGGTTCCTATTAGGAAAAACAATGGAGAAATCAGATTATGTGTTGATTTATGTGACTTGAACAGAGCTTCATTAAAGGATAGACATCCTTTTCTTTCAATGGAACAAATCTTGCAGGTTGTTTCAGGTTCAGAATGGTTCTCATTGTTGGATGGTTTCTTTGGTTACAACCAGATAATGGTGAAGGAAGAGGATAGATTCAAGACAACATTTACAACCAAATGGGGAACTATGGCTTATCAAAAGATATCATTTGGTTTATCTAATGTAGGAGAAACCTTTAAGAAGGATATGGACAAGGCCTTCATAAATTTGATGTACTTGTTTATTTGGATGATATAACTATTTTCTCAAAGAATGCATCAGAACACTTTCAGCATTTAAGAGTTATCTTTGAGAGATGCAGGGAATATGCCATTTCTTTAAATCCCAAGAAGATCATATTTGTTGTCCATGAAGGTAAATTGCTGGGATTTATTATTTCAAAGGAGGGTATCACTATTGAACCTGAAAGAGTAAGTGCTATCCTTGCCTTACCACTTCCTCTTCACAAAAAGGGACTTCAAAGTTTTTAAGGAAGAATCAACTTTGTTAGAAGATTTATTTCAGATATTGTTGAGTTACTAATGCCATTAATAGCCATGCTCAAGAAAAATATAGCTTTTGAATGGACCAAAGAAGGAAAACTCAGTTTTAAATTGATTAAGGAAGCATTAGCTACTACCCCTACCTTGTTAAATCTTGATTTCTCAAAGGATTTCATTTTGTATGAATATGGAAATGTTCAAATGAAGAAGACATCTGATAGAAAAGTTCTCACAAGAGTCTTTCAAGAAGGTGATTTAGTTCTGAAATGGGATGAGATGAAAAGTAGACCTAGTAAGCATTAAAAATTGTATGCCATTTGGGATGGTCCATTTGTGATTACAGGATGCAAGGCCCATAATTCTTTTTAGCTCTCAAATATGGAAGGAGTAGAATTGCCAATCCCAGTTAATGGGATCCACCTCAAGTGTTGCTTTTGAGGTTAGTTGGTGTGAATAAGTGTGTTGCACATATTTAGTTTATTTTAGTTAGTTACAGTTAGTACTTCTATTCCCACCATGGTCACATCAAGAAGATACATACCATGCATAATAAAGAACCCATTGGGGTTCCCAGTTATAAATGATGAATACCTCAATAATATAACCATGGTGGAAAGAGAAGTTGTTTTTCAGATAGTTTACTTTGCAGTTTTGAAGGTTAGAATGAACATAAATAGCAAGATCAATCACATGATATGTGCATGAAAATAATATCCATCACATGAGACATGGATAATTTCCACTGTCCCATATCATATGCATCATGCTCACACCTATACCATGCAACTGAGGTTACTGTTCAAGCTCATTCTGCCTTTGAGTTTAGTTTGTTGCTATTTCCGGACAACATCATCATCTGAATTATGTCCATCATATGATACATGGATAAATTCCGTTGTATCACATCATAAGCATAGGTTCAAATAGAAATGATGAAGCACAGGGGGTTGTTCATTGATATTTTTGCTTTCTCTAAGTGCTGGTCAACACAAGTTTTAGTTTAGTTTCAGTTTTTAGTTTTCAGGTTATTTTCAGTTTGAGAAGTTCAGTTGTTCATAAAGTTGAATACTCTGGCCCAATGGATAATCAAAAGGAAAGCAGTCTGATTTTTGTTCAGCTGGAAAACACCCCTGGGAGGATGCCAAAAAATGTTATCATTTTAGTTGAACACTAAATCGGTAAATTGATAATTGTTTTACATTGAATTATGAATTTTATAATTGTTGTCTTAAGTTGCAAAATTGTTTAAATTTAGAAGATAAAAGTACACATGCAACATTACAACTATAAACATTAGAAAGATTGCATAAAGATACACCTATTCAACATTAATGTTCAACCAATAAAAATGCATACATCGCTATTACACTCATATTATCATATTTCATTGTACTCTAAGTATTGATTAGATTCACACTTTCAAATTCATAACTGATCATTACTTTGTGCATGCAAACTGAATGTACTATACAAGTGTCCTTTCATATTTCATATTTCATGTAAATCAAAGAGTAAATTTGTAGAATAGAAATCATGATAGAAGTATGGAGTAGGGGTCCCATACATTTACTTATTGTATGTTTGTTGTCAGCTGGTTGTCTATTAGTTCTTAGGTCTTGAGGTCCAGGTCTTCATCTTCACTAAGTCTTTAGGGTTTTTCACCAGCATCATGAGAGAGAAAATGGTGTTAGATCTAGCTAGCTCTAAGTAATGCATGAAACACAAATAGCATACAACTACAATCAATTCTTTCAATACTGCATATCTATCTGTTAAATTCAATGTAATAAGGAAATGTGCATCCACACTAAGTAAAAGATAGTATTAAAGGGACATGTTTTTAAACATGAGACCTTTTACTATTAATGGTCATTATGATGTATGTTGTTCTTATTTTCAAAGCCAGATATCTGAATGAAAGGGACTTAGCATTTCTAACTGAGAAACCTTTTTCAGAAATAGCAAGATCTTGTTAGATTAGTGAGCCCAATAATCTAAATTTTTGATTCACAAGTGTCATCTTTTTGGCATTTTTATAAACTGGATTACTTATTATGTTCACTAACCTACCAAGGCTATAGTGTTGTTGTTTGAAGAACTTAAAATAAGATATTGCAGTGTTCAAAATTGATTGGTTTTCACATCACAGTCAAAGAAGAAGATGTAGTACAAAATGCCTTGCAAGATGCTACAGCAAATGCCATATTGCTACCAAATAGCCAAGTTCAATTGCCAAGATACAACTACATACTCACTGGTATTGCATATATTTGAAGTGCCATGTTCAAATAGTATTGCTATGTTCAGAATACATTTTCAATGAATTCACTGTTGTTGCTGATTAACAAAAGAGAAATGCTACATAATTGAACTTAAATGTTAAGAAAATTTTATCAGTATGTATTTAATGGATGTCACAAGCCCATGCTCGAACTTCATAGACAATTAATAAAAAAATTCTATGTTATTGCATTTCTTGTGTCAAGGATTCATATTTAGCATCAATGATTCATATTCAACATCAAATAGAGGAGGTTGAGTTCAAGCATGGAGCACTTTGAAATAAAATGATTGTTCATTTTTTAATCAGCTAGAGCACTTTGAAATAAAAGGACTGGTGCATAAGAGAAAATAATTCTTAGGCTCTGGTGAAAGAACTTAGTAATGACTGGTGTTATAAAGATCAAATACATGGTCACTATTTGATAATAGTGAAGCTTTAATAGTTCATTTTATTCAGCTGAGACCTTAAATTAAAATAAAAGTGACTAGTATGTGATGGTGTTACATCAAGGGATGGTATATAGTGAACTAATATCTTGAAAGAATTCAATGTGCAGCATCAGAGAAATCATCTTTGAAAGTGTTTAAAATATCATGCATGGTGGAGTATAAAAACAGTGAACATGGTGGTTTTTTATAGAAAGCAAACATCTATAAGTACAAAATGACAGAGAGCCACGAAGTTCATATATTTTGGAGTTGTAAGAAACAATATAAAATGACTAGTGTATGTTAATGTTTTCCCAAAATGACAGCAAGTTAAGCCACGGTTTTAATTATATGTGGGTTTTTTATTTTATGCTATCCAATGTTCATTCATGGCAGCTTGAAAGAAACAAACTATAATTTCTTTTCAACATTTTAAAAATTATATCAAAAGAGAAGAAGATAGAATAAAAGATGTAATAAACTAATTTTTTCAAGCTACAGACATGGAGTTCCTTCTACAAGACCGAACTATGCAATTTTGATGGATAACAAAGCCCTATTTCAAAGAAAATGAAGGGTACAGTAGAACTTATCTTCATGTTTCATAGAAAATCTTATGTCTGTTAGTCCAAGCTTATAGTGGTTTAACTCAAAGTTCAAAGCCCACTAATCATGGAGGCTATCGGGCACTATCAAGGAAAGAAAAGCTCACATCAAAAGAGGAAAAAAAAAAAACTTCATTAAAAGGTGCTGCCAATTAGAAGAAATCGTGCTTACCAGTTATAGCCAAAGATTAAGTCACACTGAGCTTGAGTCTTAAGTCACCACCAAGATCACAGAAAGGATTCATGCCAGTTGGAGCCCTGACTAAAAGAGAAAGGAGCTAAAGGCCATGAGTCAAAATGTAAAGCTACCCATAGACTGAAGTTACAAGTCGTGATGAAGATGGAGAGCCAAGTTCAAACTGTATGGAGCCCGAGCTCCTCTTTATACTATAACCTACTTCATGCAAACTTAAGCTTCATGCTTTTATGTCATGCAAACTTAAACTTCAAGTCTAAATCAAGTGTTGTTGTGGTTTAAAAAGAAGAGAACCCTAGTTCAAGTGGAAGTTGCGGTGAAGATGGGGAGCCTGAGTTCAAACTCTTGGAGCCCAAGTCCAACCAAAGATACATGTACAGTGCCATCTTCATGGCATTTTCAAACTATAGTTGAAGCCCAAATTTAACTCAAGAAAGATACATGCACAATGCCAGATTTTATGGCATGGAAGTCAAATTTCATGTAGAGAGGCAGAGTTCATATAAAGGCAATGCCATGTTATGGCATGAAGACCTAAAGTTACAAGCCGTAGTGGAGAAATATGGAACCCGAGTTCTCAATACATACATATTGGCAAACATAGTGCCAAAGAAAAATAAGTCAAATAGAAGATGAGTTCATATGCAAAATTCATCCCAACTTGCAAGTCGACATGTACATGACTTACAAAGAACCCTTGATGCCATAGAAAGATGAAAAACTACAGTAGCCCATGAATGTTTACACAAAGAACCAGTGGTAAACTCCAAATGAGCCTGAGTTTGATAGTGAAAGTCAAGAAAATAATGAAAGAAATGCAGACATGACGGCGCTAAACAATAAAAATCCTAAACTGAATAATGCAAATGAAGTGCAAAAGTTTCCTATGTCAAAGTTTGATAAACTTTGGAGTCCGCAGTACACAGAGAGTTAAAGCTTTGTCCAACTATAGTGCATGAAAACCCCATTTCAAAGTGCCATGACAGCTTCATCACATGATATGTCAGTGATAGATATGGGTCATGTTGATCATAGGGATAGGATCTCAGTTTTGATGGGTTATTGCCATATGCTTTCAAGTTAGGGTTTTAGGTTGGGTTGGGTTTACATCTTAAGTTATTTTGGGATATATTTTAGATGTTTTAATATACTCTTTGATATATATTAGAGTATATTATAAAAGATGTAATCATTCCAAATATCAACATTAGGATATTATTACTTGGAGGATTAGATTTTTGGCATCACTTATGCCATAAATTTAGGGTTTTAGAGATCATGGAGGTCTTTTGGAGGCTATGTTTTTGGGGCATCATTTGAGCCTAAAATTCAGGAGTATCTATCTGTTTAGGAGCACCTTTTGAGGGGGGATTTCATTTTTTGAAATTGGCCTTAGGGGCTATATAAATTAACTTCTTATTCATTTATAGGGGTTCATAATTTGGGGATTAAGAGGTATTAGTGATCATATTGTTCCTTTGCATCTTTTCCTTGTATTTTGTAGCCATTTTTGTAGATTTTGAAGATAATAGAGTTGGCCTTATTATTCATATATATTTTCTGTGTTTTTCTATCTATCCTTCCAAGTTTTCTGCATTTAAGTGTATTGTGCCTTTTAAGAAATAGATTAGTGAATTGTTCCAAATTCCTATTCTAAGTTATAAAGAATAAACCTTTTGCAGAAAGTACCTGTTTGTTGGTTGAATTTTTACCATTAGTGGCACCAAACCCTAATAGTAAATTCTTGGTCATCCTAGGTGTTGTGAAGTGAAAATTATTGCAGAGTTCAGTAATGTATGTCCTATAGGTACTGATTT
Organism: Thuja plicata; assembly: GCA_018584345.1. Lineage (NCBI taxonomy): Eukaryota > Viridiplantae > Streptophyta > Pinopsida > Cupressales > Cupressaceae > Thuja > Thuja plicata. The sequence goes on along the minus strand of MU225495.1, from coordinate 2,051,657 downwards.
ACAATTCTAACAAATCTGAATTCATTTTGGTGTATCACCTTATTAATCAGTATTCATTTTTTTTAGTTATCCTTCTCCCTTTTCCCAAAACCACAAAAAATCAGTATTAGGTGATATTCCAAATTCAATAGGAACCAACCTAAAATCCGGAGACTCATTCTCTCTTCCACCAAGAAAAAACATTTCCATGTTTCAACAGGATAGCTAGATTCCAAATCAAGCTATAGGGACAATCCTGATTGACAATAGGTCTTTCATTTGATCATTCTCTATGTTGGATAACATATCCCGCTTCTTGATCAATGTCTTTTTATTTGATCACTTGTCTATTATCATTTTCAGTTACCTATCACTGATTATCTATCTATATTTCCATGGATGCGGGAACACCAAATTAAGGGTTGGACTACATCAAGCTCCTACGTAGCCCACAACCATTTTCATTCTTTTCTAGTGTGTGTAGGTTTTTTGGAGAAAGAAATGAGACAGTTAGTTTGATTCATTGGTTTCACTTTTAATCTTCCCAAGACTTTGAGTTTATTCTATCATCCTTGTCATTTCACTATAGTTCTATTCACATAGCCCAATTATTTTTTTGCATTTTTGTACTTTACTTTTTCATACTACTTAGTTATGTTATTTTAGTTTCTCAAGATTCACACCCAAAAGTTTGTACTCTATCTATATAGGATGAGTGTGCACCAAAAATATATCCTACATCTATTGTGTCATCCATGACCAGTGCAAGTGTCTGAAGTAGCAATCTTACAAATTTTGATGTTTGTTTTTTGTGATCCTCACTTTCATTTTATATAGTCATAATATCATTATTAGTGAGTGACATTTAGATATTTTAGTTCTTCACATTTCATTCCTTAGTTGTCTTAAATCTTGTATCGTTTAGTTTTTCATGATCCCCTATCTCACTAGAGAACTAGGTTGAAGTGAAGTGGCACAAGGGACTGTTCATCCCTTCATACTTTAATCAATATTGAGGTTGGTGAAATTTTTCTTCTCCACACTCCAACTAAAATTTTGAATCTTCTCCTAGATCTCATACCTTATATTTTTCATCAAGTGCAACACTATCAGTAGTAACTCTATAACTATCCCAAATCATCTTTGCCTCTTTTTTATGAAGATGCTCAACAAAAGGATGTGGATCAACAATTTTACAAATCCTTTTCTAAAAATGAACTCGAAGTAATGATAAATCAGATTATGTATTAATCACATCATTATATTCATCAATGGTATCCTCCATGTATGCATTGTGCTAAAAAATTAGAACATAATAACAATAATAAAACATTCATCTTGTGTAGGGTTTTCATCATACTTAGGTGCCAACACACTAATATCCCATGTGTCAAAGAGTTGTTTTCTTTGTTCACGAATAAAAATGCTCATTTTCCTCATAAGTGGTTATCTCTATCAAAGTCACTCCCAAACTTAATAGTACTAAGGTCTTTATAAATAATCCTCTCTAAAGGTTGTGTATGATAATCCAACCTATATCTGTTTGGACCATCATCATCATAACTATCTAAACTCAAACTCAAGTTTATTTCTTTGTCTTTTCCTTCATGTACAAACTCATTGATAATAACTACATGCATGTCCAAAGAGTTTTTATAAAACCCTACCAGATGGTCTTTATGTATCAAGGCACTATCTCCATTCCAATCATCTTCTATGAATCTATTTTCATTTTTTTCTCATTGTTTCTTGCTCTAGAAGATTGTTTTTTATTTACTTCTACATTCTTTCTAAAGTTGGATCTTAACCACCTAGAATTCTCACACAAGTACTTCACATTTTACAAAATCTCTCTTTAATTTGGCAACTCTCACATTGTCTTTAATAAATTTTCCTCATTTTATCAACCATTATCTTGTTTCTCTTCAAAAGTATTCATATTCTTATTGGACCCTTCAAGATGGCATGATACACTGCTCTGATACCACTGTAATATGCTACCTTTTTTGTGCTCTGATTATTATTTTTTATTGTGTGTGGGTCATTTTAATTTTTTTTGTAATACAAACAATGTTAATAATAGTACAAATAAAAAGATAATATTGTAGCACCTTTAAAAACTCAAAAGAATGAACAAAACTTAGAAATACACATTTTATTTCCAATTTTATTTCTGATATGAAACTAATTTTTTTCCAAAAGTAAGAGCAATGTAAATTATTAAATAGAATTGCATATCCAATTAAAACATGCCCAAAAAATGCAATATTGAAATAGCTTGATATGTTCATAAAATTTGCAAATTATCATTCCCGAAATGTAAATCTAGAAAACTTCACCAATGAAAAAGATGATTATAATAATGCAGTTTCCCACTATAGGAACCCTAAAAATACTAAATAAGACACCAAAACCTAGCCAACCAACTCTATAAATTGTTAATCCCTAAGTTTTGTTGATGATTAGTGACCCACACTTAAGCAGTTTTAGTTAGTTAATCACTGTGGCCAAGCTAAACATTCAAGGTTGAGAAACATTGCCGAGCAAGTTTCAAGTTGCTAAGTCACATCATGCCGAGCCAAGTAGAATATTAAGTGTTGAGCATTAGAGATTTTTAGGGTCAAGCAGATCATTTTTTGCATACATGTCAGGATTAATTCAAACTTTGATGAAAATAGTTTAGGCCGACTTGTATGAGATTTGGGCTGACATTTGTACACATTTAATATTTGTCTACTGAGTTAATTTCGCATTTAATTTTTTTATACTATGCATGGTATGGAGCCAATCAAGAAATCAATATGCATTGGAGGCATAAACAATAGATCTTGATCATTGATCTAGATCTCACTGCCAGATCCAAAAAGATATAATAAGGTTGCTTCTAACCCTAAATGATGAGTGTGTGAGAAAGAGATATACAGAGAAGGGTTGTGTGTTCATGAGAGATGAACAGTAAATCATTTTGAGAAGAAGCCTAGATCAAGAAGAATGATAGAGCAGTGATAAGCAGAGTAAAGACATATCAGATTGAGAGATCACAGAAGGTATTGGAAAGAGCAGATCCGTCATTAGCATCTGAGTGCATATCGAAGGATCACTACTTGGAACATTCTAACAGGTGTATCAAGTGAAATCTCTTAACATAGTGGTTCTAGAAGACCATTTCAAATCTCTTATCCAAGTGATTACTTTATTGTAAGTTGAAATCCTTTAACAAGGTAGATTGTAATGATCTTTAGTTCTTAACAGAATAGACCTTTAACCAGGTAGATTGCATGTTGCAATCAAACTCTTGTAGCCCTAACAGGCACACTTTATTGTTG
>MU225495.1:2023325-2047710 GCA_018584345.1 Thuja plicata | reverse complement strand
AGGACACATGATGTGCAGATGATGACAATCAATCAGGTTGACATGGAAAATCAACTGCTACTTGCAAATTAGGAGATTAGTAGGAAAGATATGGAAATGATAAATATGAGATCTGAGAACAATCAATTGAAAAATGATCTGATATCTGAAAAGGAACTGAATAAAAGGTTGAATAAACCTAATGAAGCTTTGACTCATTTTGAAAATCTGATGGAAGCATCAAGGAGGTCAAAGGACTCTTCTATATTAGGTCACACTAAACCAAAGACATCTATTGAGAAAGGAGAATCATCTAAGAATGGTGAAAGGAGCAATGGAAAGACAAAGCACAACAAGCCTTTTTTCCACCACTATGGAAAACCAAGTCATATAGAAAACATTTTCTGAAGCAAGAAAGGTAAGTCCAATCCTAAACCTAAGTTCAAAGGTTACTATTTTAATTGCAATAAATTTTGACATAAAGCACATGAATGTTGGGCTGAAGCAAGTTATGCACCCCTGAAACCAAGATTTAATGGTTATTGTTACAAGTGTCAGAAACATGGTCATAAGGAACAAGACTATAGATCCAATGCTAAATAGCAATAGACATCAAAGACACATACAAAAGCATCTAAGAGAGGCAATACTTATAACTGGGATTATAATACAAGATAGAGTTGTCATTACTATGAAGAATATGGACATGCACCTGAAGATTGCTTAAAGACACATGTCAGAGGGAAATCTAAGAGTTGGATGAATGGAAGCTTAGTCTATTTTAGTTGTTTGAAGATAGGTCACACTAAGAGAGAGTGTAGGACAAGTGTTCCTACTCCTACTATTGAATAAATAAGAGCACAGATGAACCAGACATGGGTAAGGAAAATAGAGCCGAGAAGCAGTGAATCCACTGAAGTCGAGGTCACCCAATCTAATGGATCAGGTGATCACACCATCTCCAACTGAGAAATAGAGGTATGTAAGGAACTGCATTTAAATTTCAAATCTTACAACAATTCCTAATATGTAAATGTGCTAAAGTCCATATCTCCATATGTTAAGATGCACCAGGACATGTTTGTGACAAGTGCTGAGAAGAGCTATCTGCACTATAGGTGTCGAGTTGGTTGGCCGAGTAAGTTGTGATGGCTGAGTGTGGTAAGCTGAGTGGTATGCAAGTTGTGTTAGTCATACAATGATAGTTGGCTTGCACTAACCTAACGGGAAAAATATTTAATGCTTATCTATCTTGACCTTTTGAGTCTATATAAGGACAAACGGTCTATTATTCACTTTTACCTTGTGATTTTCAGCATTCATAGAGTGATCGAAGAAGTTGCAGAATTTGATCTTAGCAAAGTTTGTTTTGACAATTTCATCAGTGTGTCGTTAGCAACCCTAAGTTGAATAGTGTGAAGTGTTACTTGCTGAGGTACCCTATTCTTCATTCTCAAACCCTAACTTCAAGAGATTATGGCTGCAAGTTCTTCTGCACCAGTTAAAGGAATGGAGGAGGAGATAAAACAAATTAAGTTAGTAAGGAGTGATGCATGCGTACCACCAAAATTTTGTGTCATTCTAGAAAGCACAATTCTAAGTGATATGAACGGAGCCCTCTCATCAATCCCACCAAAGGTACTTATGATTCATGATGTTAGATCCTACTACATGGTTAAAATTGGCAAAGTGGGTGATAAAAATTTGAGAAAATCCTATGACAAGTTGTGTGAAAATGGAATTCTGAAAGATGAATTCAAACACTTAGCTGACAAAGGGTTAACTCATGCCCTAGATTTTCTTACAAAATTCAAGGATGAATGGATTAAATTTGTCCTAAGCCAAGTTTATAATATGCATATGTGGCTGGACAATGGACCAGTAAAGATCAAAAAAGATATTATTCATCGAGTTACTAGGTATCCTATTATCAATGGTAAATGAACTATGAGATATCAGAGTAAAGAAGAGATAGCAGCTAACACTGGAGATGTTTGGAACAACAAAGGAATGACTATCTCTATAATTAAAGACTTAGAACTTGAATTTGGAGTGAGAGTGACTTCTCACAAGTTCTATTAGTTGAGCCGACTGGATAGTATTCCCTATATAGTCATGGACCAGGCATGGAAGATAGTCAAAAAGAATCACACCTACGACCTTGGTGAGCTGCACCTGACACAACTAGCCGAGAACTTACTATCAATCAGGAAAGACAAAAGCTCATCATGTAAGTTTGGATCTTTGCTAGTTTGTATATTCTTCTATGTACAGAAGTCATTTCCTACACTAGGAAATATTGTTTGGAAGAAGGAAAGATGCATCACTTTACAAATTAGTGAATGTATTCAGCAATTAGGCAACAATTTCAATAGTATTATGGGAAGTTATTTTATGGAATTCAAAAAGAGAATGAGGTTGAGGACCAAAATTCCCAATTCACTTGTGGAGAAGCACTATGAAGAGATATGTTTCTTAGTTGATATAGATTACACCTATATTCAAGCTATGACACCTAGGGTATCATGGCTAGAGCCATTTCCCTATGAAGTTAATATTGATGAAGCATCAACATCTATCATAGCACTCCTAGCAAAGGAGATTGATACTAAAGCTAAAAGATTCAGAAATTATGATGAAGCAAAGGAAAAGATTTAAATGAATCTTAAGGCAGGAACCATGGAAAGAAAGAGGAAAAAGATTGTGAAAAATATGAAAAAGATGGTTGGCTTTCCGAGTGATGAAGAGCTAGAAAATGCACCTCTAGACATATCTAATGGACAAGGAGAAGATGTATCTGAGGAAAAAGAAGTAGAAGTTAGTGAATCTAAAGAAGAGATTACTGTCAAAGCAAAAGGGAAGAGGCCAGTAGTAGCAAAGGTAATAAATCCAAGTAAAGAAAAACCTAGAGTTACCCCTCCCATTGCTAATCATCCAAGGACAAGGGCATATACTGCCACATCTCCAGTTGAAAAAACAAAATTTTATGCAAAGAAGATTAGAGAAAGTAGTTCTGGATCAAAGACAAAATTTGCAACAAAGGTTGTGCCGAGCCTACAAGTTAAGAAACCAAGAAGGAAACTACATTTGGATCCAAAAAGTGATGAAGACAAGACTGAAACTGATGAACCCAACAACATACCAACAACATCATTCAAGAGACCTATAGATATTAATGAGGTATGTGAAAACTTGATAAATTCTATAGGGTTATTTGGTTTTAAGTTTATCAAGTATGAAACATTGAAGGTAGAAGATAAACATAAGGTTCAGGAAGCACTTCTAGACATGATGTGTAATTTCAAGTTAACACCTATAGAAATAGGAAACAATGTTCCGAGTGAGTTGTATGAATTTCTATCTAGCAAGTGGGAATTTGCACTCACAACTGAGAGACAAATAAGAGAAGGTACTTTAGCTCAAGTCATTCCTGAGCTAACCAAGAAACAGAGAGAAAAATTTGTTGAAGAATATAAGCACAAATTTATACCTAAACAAAGAGGTTATGCTATTTTGAAGAATTATATTGAAGGGATAGTACAATAGAGTACTAGAATTTGGAAGGAAATTGTTGGATTGATTGATCCAAAAGAAAAGAAAACTTATGAAGGAACATCTAAGCCGAAGGATAAAGAAACTGAATCCACCCCTGTACCACAGAAATCAATAGTTCACCTTTCTACTAAGCCTGAGAAGACTAGAATAGAAGCACAAGGAAAAGCATAGATATTTAACACTGTTGATCTGACTATTGACAGTCCAATTGATGTGACAATTGATGACTCTAGCAATCTGGATGCCGAGGGTCAGGATGAGCTGAGGGACTTAACTATTGAATCACCTATTAAGGTAACTAAGGTTGAAGAAGAGAAGAGTATAGTGGAAAAAGAAGAAAGAACTCAAAAGGAATCTAAGGATAAGGATGCTCAAGAATAAGTAGAAAAGGAGAAAACAATTGAAAAAGAGGTAATTGTACAACATTCACCTATTTTAGAGGTTGTAAAATTAGTTCTTGATAGTAGTGAGGAGATAAGAGATATTAATAGTGAGCCTAAAGAACAAGAGGCAATGCAAATGTTGGTTGATCTACCACACTCTGCATCATCAACTCCCACTAGAATTAAGACAGGAAGCATGCCTGATCAGTAGGGAATTTTGACTGAACTGAAGGATGCAATGGTGACAACTACTAAATCTGGAAAAGGTATTGTAGAAATGAAGCTGAGCAGTAGTTCACCTGAATTCAAGAGGAGGAAAGTTATGAGGAAGAAGTCTCTGATTCTAGATGTCACATTAGATGAATTTATTGTGATTCCACCATGGGATCCCAATGTTTTGTCTTATGAACAGATTGAGACTCTTCAGGAGTTACTTAAGAGGAAGAAAAGATAGGAGGAGCTGAAAAGGGAGCATAAGCAAAAGCAAGTGTTACATGACATCAAAGACATATTTGTAAAGGCTTTTGACATGGAAGATGAGAACCCTCAAGCCCCTATTCTTGAACAATTAGTTCACATTGTGAAAAAGGTAAATGATGACAATATTGAAGCCAATGAGAAACTATTGCAATGGTCCGAGAGGAAATTTGAGAATAAGTTACTTGCAAAAATCTCAGGAGAGATTGCAGTAAAATAGGTTGAACTTTCTTCTCTGGTAGAAATTTTAGGAGTTGCAAAAAATGTTTATTCTTTGTATAAGAGGTTATCTGATGTTGAATTCTTCATAAAGGATAATCTACAAGCCTTAGAGAAATTGCAACTAGACCTAAATTCAACTGGAAGTTCACTGAGTATGGATGCTATCACTAGCTCCTTACATTTTAACAAATTGACTTATGCACAAAGGAGGATAGCCAAGCTCATGGCTGAAGATGGTCGGATTAGGACCAAGTTGATTACTTTTCAGACAAGTTTGATACCTCATCTGGAGGTCATTTAGAAAGAAATCTCATCTGAAAATGAATTGATTAAGAGATATTCTCATCTCTCCACTGTAGAAAGCTTAGTATGTCTAGCTGCTGAGCTAGAAGTGAAACTAGAGGTTATGAAGTTTGTCAAGGACAGTTGAGACTCTACATTTGAGTCTACCTTACAACTTCATAAATAGTTTTTGGACAAGTATAACTTGACCCCACTAGCAATCAGTGACAAAAACAAGGGGGAATCTGACAGGTGTGACAAGGATACAACATAAGGAGATCAGTACAGGTATCCATATAAATATTTTTTTTTGAAGGCATATATACTATGTAAAGTTTTGCATGTAGTATGATGTACATTCCTAGGGGGAGTATAGTATGTACTTAGGCAACATTTTGGATGGAATGAATTGTAATGATAAGTGTGTTTTTACCACTAATATCAAAGGGGGAGATTGTTAATCCCTAAGTTTTTTTTATGATTAGTGACCCACACTTAGTCATTTACTTAGGTAGTTTTAGTTGGTTAATCACTGTGGTTGAGCTAAACATTCAAGGTTGAGCAACATTACTGAGTAAGTTTCAGGTTGCCAAGTTACATCATGCTGAGCCAAGTAGAATATTAAGTGCTGAGCATCAGAGATGTTTAGTGCCAAGTAGAACATTTTTTGCATACATGTCAGGATTAATTCAAACTTTGATGTAAATGGTTTAGGCTGACTTCTATGAGATTTAGGCTGACATTTGTATGAATTTAATATTTTTCTACTAAGTTAATTTCATATTTAATTGTTTTATACTATGCATGGCATGGAGCCAAACACGAAATCAGTATGCATTGGAGGCATAAACAATAGATCTTGATCGTTAATCTAGATCTCACTGCCAGATCTGAAAAGATATAATAAGATTGCTTCTAACCCTAAATGATGAGTGTGTGAGCAAGAGATATACAAAGAAGGGTTGTGTGTTCATGAGAGATGAATAGTAAGTTATTTTGAGAAGAAGTCTAGATCAAGAAGAATGACAGAGCAGTGATAAGCAAAGTAAAGACATATCAGATTGAGAGATCACAGAAGGTATTAAAAAGAGTAGATCTATCATCAACATCTGAGTGCATATTGAAGGATCACTACTTGGAACATTCTAACAGGTGTATCAGGTGAAATCTCTTAACAGAGTGGTTCTAGCATACCATTTCAAATCTCTTAGCCAAGTTCTTACTTTACTGTAAGTTGAAATCCTTTAACAAGGTAGATTGTAATGATCTTTAGTTCTTAACAAAATAGACCTTTAACTAGGTAGATTGCATGTTGCAATCAAACTCTTGTATCCCTAATAGGCACACTTTATTGCTGCAGTAGTGAAGATTTTTGTGGGTGTCATCCCCACCCTAGTTTTACCTATTTGGGTTTATGGGTTACCAAATTTTGTGTTATGAGTTATAAATTTCATGATAATGATGCTATCTGATGTTAGGTTAAAATTCATATATGTATGAATGTGAATAAATTTGTTTTAAGTGGTGAAGTTTTTAAGATTTGATTCACACCCNCCCCCCCCCCCCCCCCCCTCTTAGTATCTTTCTTTCCCATTCTTGTACTTCCAACATAAATATCATGTCCCTCCTTAACAATGTAGAACCAACGAAAGAAATGAATAAACAACAAACCCTTCCTCTTATTCTTCTTCAATCAACCTCTAACAAATTGATATGTAATAAGCCTCTATCAAAACTAAAATAAAATCCACAAGTATGCCCGATTGTGACTCTAAGATGAAATCTCCAAAATTATTCTCCATATTGTGGCTTTCAACAACGTAGATAATGTTTCTTGAAATGGATTTTGTCCTCACAAATCTTGAGTTGAACCAAATATAACTCTAGAACCACAAGATTTACTCAAATGGGAGAAATATCAAAAAAATAAACTCAATGTCTCTAAATGAGAGCCCCAATCCTCTTTTTATAGTTTTTGGCTTCTTTTTTGAAAAAAAAAATCATTTTTACTTTTCACTATTTTTTTTAGAATGTATTTTTCTCTTTTAATTTTTTTTTTGAAAAGACATTTTTTTATTTTCCTCTACTTTTTCAAGAATGTTTTTTTTTTCTTTTATTTCATAAGCATCACTTCCCTTATTAAATTACTAGTGTAATATTAAAAAATAAACATTCGTCCATTAAAATAAATCACCTTATTTATTTATTAAGCCTTTTCACTCTGAAATGTGATTTAATTTACTTTTAAAATATTTTTGGCTCTCAAAATCACTTTAAGCATACCATTATTTAAAACTTTTCATCATTTTCCAACAAAATATAACACTTAGGTGCTTGATAAAAGTATTTCATTTAAACAAAAATCTTAGTAAAATTAATTAAATATAGCTCAATAATACCCTCAATTAGAAACAATGATCAAAATGCATCAAAATTTGAATTTAACTTTTTAGGAGTGATTTGTTGATACAAGATAATAAACTTTGATTGGGTGAATTACTATACACAGATACTCCCTCCGAGAATTTTGGAGCACAAATTGAAAACCAAAAATAACATTTGAAAGTGCTAAATGACTCCTATTAATCCTTTGAACTCAATGGCAACATCAAATTACCCTTCTTAACAAGTTGACACAATCGTAGAAGGTCAATGACAACTTCAATACTAGAGAATTAAAAATGGGGACATTGCATGGGGATATATCTCTTTTCTTAATGAAAATCATCTTTTCAGCATAATTTGGACATTTGAAAAAGGAGTGCAAAACCCAAAAATTATTTGAAGAAATTTTTAATAGTGAGTAGTTTTACCAAAAGTTGACTTAGTAAAAAGTAGTGAGGTTGGAGGTAGTACTTGAGGAATGTGTTGTAGTTCAATTTTGAATCTTCCACCTTTTCTTGATGTCATTGGTTAATAGTAAATGCAACAAAAAGAATAGGTAAAAATTCTAGAACAACAAATGATTAAATATAAATCATTATGAAATTTTTCTACATATTTTCAGCCATGATTGTTTCTTAATAATGTAAGAGTTTAAAGATGATTAAATTACTCTTAACTATATTTTATTAGTAGTGTCTTTGTTCAATCAAAATTCTAATATTAGTCCAAGTATTTTCAATGAATTGAAATAAAAAATAATAATTTTGACAATGAAGCATGGAGCCTGAAGATTGGATATTAATAACTATGATTATAGCCACTCAAGCAAGGGGCACTTGAGGTATTGTGACTTTGTAGTAGTGTAGGTTATTATTTTGATTCATATTTATTAGTAATAATTTATTTAGGATAGGTGTGTCATGTAATGCCCCATCTAGGATTCCTTGGTCACAATGGTCAAACAAGAGCTAGCATAAAAAAAAATTTAAAGATAGAATTACCCAACATATAAACATATCGCAAGTGGAAGACTTAACAAAAAAACCAAAGATACCCAAGTATTTACTATGTTCATGTTTCAATTACTACCTACATGATTAACATACAAGGTTCATCCAGACTACTAAGTTAACATACAATTGATGTTTTAAACCTGAAGTACAATTCCTACCATGGTTAATCATACAAGTTCATTCACCAAGTTAAAATGCATAGTATAACATGAATTGCATCAATTTACCCCAAGGATGATAGATATTTGATATGTTCTCAATTGGAAAGATGTGTATCCCAAAAGGTATCCAAAAATCCAATTTGCATCTTCTGGTTGAGGGAAAAAGTGCCCTCTATCCATGATACAAGTAACTCCAGCAGTTCCTTGTACAAGCAAGTATTAGGTACAGTACAACAAAACACCATGACACGTATGACAGAATAATTGGCAAGCAAGGTCTCGTATGAATAAAGAATAGGTCCCATATGACATGAAATTTTGGGTTGTATGACAACATATCAATACTCGTAGGACAATACACTTGGCTTCATATGGACTTTTTTCCAAAAACCATAAATTTTGCATACATAGTTTGATTGGCTCCATTCAAAATGGGTCAGAAAGATCTTGACGAGTTCTACGACATTAAGGACCTAAAACCATCTTAGGACATCAACATTTTTGTTGCCATCCACTTGAATCAAGAAAGTTCTAATAAGGAATGTGTTGTTGCCAAAAGTGCAACAAATGGGATCCTCAATTCAACAAATGGTAAGGCATGTTGACACTACCGTATGACATGAAAATAAAATAATCTCCACACCAGGAATCAATAATACATTCATATCGAGTCTATGGACACTTGATTGCAAAAAAATAACATAAATGTAAGAATTCAGATCATCTAACATCATACTATTGCAATCTAGTTTATTACAATAAGAGTAACAACATCAGGTACATATTCATGTACACCAAGTACATGCATAATTCATCAAAAGTAAAATGAAGAAGAAAATGAGAAACAAGCTCCAATCCTATAGTTGGAGGGAGACCATCTCTATAGTTTGATCCTAAGCAGTGGTATAGGTTAAAAATTCCTTCCAACCACATGCAACAAGTAGGCCAACCCCATCGTGCTCATGCAGACAATGACCCTACCGCAGTGACATAGGAAACACACATGCACAAGAGGCTACACACACACACACCAACCAATGCATGAATCAAGGTACACATATGATCATGAATGCCAATGCACTATTCCAGGTTACTACTCAGAACACACTGTAAGCTACTATGCAGGGACTCTAGTGGAGTGTCATCACTTGGCTCGTACTAGCCCGAGTGGTATATGGTATGGTAAATCAACTTCTTCAAGAGACCTCATACCATGTCCTCATACCAGCTTGTGCAAGAGATTGGCTACCATACAGACACCACACCCTTGTACTAACTCCCTTGAGATGTCTGGCTACCATACAGGTGTTCTCTTATCTTACATTAAGTTTTATTACCTATTTATTTATTTGTTTATCATTTTATTAAAAACTCTTCATGTTACCTTGTCGGTCACTTCCATCCCAAGATAACTATGAGAAGCCACTCCACACATCTACCAGTACATACCCTTTCTCTCTATATGACAAGTGCCACAAGACAATGCAATTTCCTAACCCAACCCCAAATGACCAAATACTCAACTAGCCTATATCCAAGAGTTTGGGTCTCACAAGATCCTTCCATAGAAATGCTCATGTGAATGTGGGTGGGCACAACCAACACCTCATAAAAAATGAAACAACAATATGAAAGGGGATAGATTCAGGAAAAGCAACAAGATGATAAAGCATAAACACACTCGGGGAAACATGACCGAGTGGGAACCAAAAGGATATACAATAACACATAGATCAATCAGCCACATTTCCAAGAGAAAAAATTCCCATGGAGTCTGTAAGTCATCTCATTAGCTTACGAGGATGGAACACAATGCCTAAAAGAAACTAATTACTCAAATTTTGGCAAATCCAATAAAAGGCAAAATCCACAGTTTAAACTTGACGGAGCACATTTAGATCATAATATAAAAAATACTTGGAATGTCCTATAACCATTTCCACTCCATGAGCCTACTCCTTGTAGAAGAGGCAACTAAAAACATAATTCAATTCAATCAAACAAGGTGACAGATAAATATTGGGTGGCAGGCAAAATGAGGTAGTTACCAAAAATACCCAAAAATTCAAACATTCCAGAATTCAACAAAATTGAAAACACACTTCTAAAACATGTCCAAACTCCCAAAAATCAAATAAAATTCAAATTATGAGCACAAATACAAAATACAACATCATAACTAGGTAAAAACTTCATTTTCTAAATCAGAAACACATAAATAATCATGCCCGTCCAACCGGGTCATGGAATTGCATGAAAACTAAGGGTAACACTAGTTCTCAACCTCCAAACATTAAGAAAACAAAATAACTCAACAAAAGAGAGTAAAATAATTAAAACAAGAAGGCCCCACCTCACTCCAAATGCTCAAAATTAGGAGTGAAGAGAAGAAATTAGAGAAGGCTTCAAATAGGCTGAAAATCTTGGGGAAGATGTAAATCCATGCTACGAATCCAATGAGCCTATCCTCATGATGATCTGACAAGACAATCTCCCACAACAAGAAAATTACTAAATTCTCCAAAGAGGGTTTTGGGGCAAAACTCAAATTATAAAAAACATAAAATGAGAAGTGAGTCTAAAAACCCATTTTTTGCCCAATATAAGCACTTTTATGAAAGTGACTTATAAATTAGAATATTAATCCACTTAATAAACTAATTGGTCCTTTTCCCATATTCATTAAAACAATTCCAGGCATTTGTAATTCAACTGTGACAAATTATCCGGTAAATAAATAAAATAAATGAAATCATTAAAATCCCCAATAACCAATTAAATCATCATTTAATTTAATAATTTTTGTGACAACTACAAAACTCTAAATGCCCAGACACGCTCACTGGTCAAATCACATAATGTATTATGAATCTAGATTTACCACAATAACCAAAGGATTAATAATAATAACAATATTAAAGATATGTCACCCATACAGGGACGACATTGGCTCAACATGAAAGGTCAAGGTCACTGTCTCCTAGTGCCATTGCTGGGGATATAGGTACACACTCAAATCTTGTAACTCAAGATGAATGTACCTAGTACCTATTCAGTAAACAAACAAACATCAAGTGTAGATGCTCAACATATAAATAGCTAAAGCACAAACAACACATAGTCATGTTGAAGGACAACGAGACATCGTTTAGATCTCGCAAGCAAGCGACTACGAATCTGTCTCACTTTGTACTAGCACCAATAGGAAAAATGCATAGAAGTGGTGTAGTATAACATAACAATATATAATCACATGACATAGCATTTAAATTAAAGTATTTAAATAATCATTTACAACCATCTGAGCATATATCTACTGAAGGTAAAAGACATATATTCACAACATAAAAGCACCATAATAGTGAGTCCAATAACATCCATCAGATATAAATATAATCATCAACCCAAGTCTGAATACAAAATAAACCAGCCATCATCATAACGCATTGTGTCAAATCGATAGCATCATCATGTAGATATGATCAAACTGAATAGCAACATCATCTAGCATTTAACAACTATGATACCGGTAATCAAAACAATTCATAGTCATCAAAGTATCCCATCATGCAAATAATCCAGTAATAGTAATCAAAATGTTTCTCAGGTCAAAAAAATCATGGGATAGAATGCAAACATGGGAGGCACTACATGTCATAACATAATTAATTATATAATGATGAGCCACACATAGCCATTGTTGAATCACTTAACTAGTCACCCATAATAACTACTATGTAGATAAATTTGATTTTAGCAATGTTATATTTTCAGTCCAACTCATTACTTTGAGTTAGTTTCCTTTATGCAATTGATTTAAATGATTAGAGTCTTTCCCATTACACGTACAATTAAATGAAGCCATTTTAGTTAGTAGGTTTCTTGATAAGGGATCTATTGATCTGTTGAGTTGTATGCATAGAATTGTTTGCATCAATCTGCTACACCTGATGGAGCCTATAATTTTTTGGCATCATCGTTAGGAATAGTGTCAATTTATGAGTCTCTAGGTTTTTTGAAATCTCTTTCTTATTTTTGAATCATATTTTCTAGTCAAAGAACTTAGACTATAAGACATATTGCAAAGCACCCCAAGTAGAGCATTAAAATAGATTTTAGATCCATGAAGCACACCAACTAGAAGGCATTTTCATTCACAACAAGTTTGGGACAATAGGAAGAAGCTGAAAACTTTGATAGGGTGTTATTCTACTCTTTTTATAAGGAGAAGGTTGGTATGCTCGAAGAGAATAAGTTGGGAGTCAATGAAGACATGTTTTCTAACATCATAGAAAAAATTTGTTCAAGAATAGATGCCAAGATAACACTTTCTGAATCAAATAATTTTGACCATGAAAAGATGTTGGTTTATGAGGAGGCACAAGTCAATAGCCTTGTTTTTCCAAATGAATAAGTTAACATACACAAGGTTTTTGGTCAAGTTGAAGGTGATATAAAATCAAAACTCCTACTTCAAGAAGAGAGCTATCAAGAATTCAAAACATACCTCTCATGCAAAAAGTAGAGAAGAGATTGATGAAGATCTAATTTGGGATGACTTATAGGTTTTTTAGTCAACCTTAGAAGTAAAAAAAAAAAAAAAAGGTATCTTTTGTAGAGAAAATTCATAAGAAACATGAGCATAGTGAAAAATTTTCCATGTTTCTATCAAATCAATCATACAAAATAGACTTTACAAATCAACAAGAGGATAAACAAGTGACCCATCAACATAAAATCAACATGGATGGCTCAAAATTTATTCTTTCACAAGGATGTCCTATTAGGCATCTAGTTGGGATGGACACAAATAAAACATCACAAGCTATGTTAGCACCAAAGTATGAAGTTACAATAGAAGATGAAGCTGGATTTGTTATTGAGGATAAAGGAAAACAATTTTGGCTTACTTTTACACTTCAAAATTGTAGTATGTATTCAATATATAATACTAAGTGATTGTATTCATGTCTTTCAAAAAAATTGCAGCTATCTATTAAGTTTCTACTTATGTTGTACCTCTTTTTGGTTGTTCATAAATATGTGAGGCATTATAAGTTGTTGAGGAAAGGAAGTTATTTTATGGAAATAATCTTTAATTTTATTAGATAAATTTTTTTATTGGTTAGTACAGGGTAGGATAGATTTTTCATTCAATAAGTGTCATTGTGCAATGTCTTCGATGACTTTTTCTCCAATTATTGAAGCATAGTTAGTTTGTAGTTGTCTAATATAGTTTGTATCTCCCATCTTTATTGTCTAGATGAATATATTAGAGGTGTTCATAGCTGATTGGTTTTCCATATTTTAAGTCATATAACTTTAAAATTTGTGATTCATGTCTTCAATTTTTAAAGAGGTGTTAGGATTGAGGAACATCGAGAGGGGCGTGAATCAGTGTTCTTGCAGATTCAATTTTGTTCAATTGATTACAAAACCATAAACCAAGTACAACTGAAAATAAACAACTGAAACAAAAATAAACAAATCCAGAACATCATAACACCATTCTTTTTATCATGGAAACCCTATTAAAGGAAAAACCATAGTGGGGATGGAACCAAAAATATTACTTCTGCATAAATGAGTTACCCTATTAGGGGCTTAAATACATAAGGGGAATGCACATGCATTCAGGCTTACAACCTAGAGCTCACTATTCAAATACAAAAAAATTATACAACCTATAAAGGCACACTTCCATATGATTTACATCCACAAAAGGTGAACTGAGAAATAACATCAACAATACCAGTGAAGTTCCATTATAGTTCAATACATATCTGCATATCTGATAACCAAACCTCTGATTACTAATCCATCATATATATATAAGATATCGCAATCATGTCCAACCTTCACATGTACTAATAAAAACAAAGACTTAAGCTTATGTATTGATCATCAAAGATGTTCATTTTCACTGTCGACCTCAAGAACAAAATAGGTAACGTGTGAAGTGTCGTCCAAATATCGCATCAAAGAATTTTTCTAAACTCAAGCTCAAACATAGGAGTTATCACACATGTTGGCTCTACCACCTCCAATAATCAAACCGATTGGATCATCAATCTGATAGGATCGCTGATCGATCCAACATCCAATTGTCTTTGTCCCTTACTAAACTCTACTAACCTGTTACTCTAAAGATCATAACTCCATAAAATGATGATGTAAACTATTGTGATCTTAGAAAAAGATACATAATACCTTTGAGAGTCTTCTCATATCTTCACACATAAAAAATTCATCACATGTTTATGTACCAATCCATATACCAAAGCCTATACATTGGGTTTGTTATTCCATACTTAGCCTAATTTGTAGTCAAACCTTCAGTATCATCATATTGTGACAAGCTATCTCTATAATAGTGTGTCATTTCTATCAGTGACAACATACAAATCCTCCCTATCAGTTTCTCTTTCTGAAAACATCCCCTTTTGTCATTGATGGAAACACTTAGCAAAAAATGACTAAGTGTCCAAGAAAAATACTGAACTCCAAAAATTATCTCTCCTTACCAAAAATTAATCTCCCTCTAAGCTGAATCTGTCATTTTTCTGCTTATCTCTCCCACTTTGACATCAATGGAAAAGTTCCATAAGAAAACCAAAATTGTTCTACCAAAATCCGAAGTATCTCCTCCATACATATTTACAGAAGTTTAAAATGTCAAAAAAATTTACTCCTTAGAGATGCAAAATCATTATGATAACTCTTCTTCAGATTTTCCATCACTACAATCTAGCCACAGATTGCATACACAACTTTCTCTAAATTAAGAAGATCAAAAGTATCAGGCATGTTATAAGTAATCTTTACTTCCTTCAAACAGTTTATCAAGGTATCAAGTTTAGGAACAATTAAGCTCCTAAGCTGACCAATTTTTTCCTTGACTCTTTCTTTTCTAGTCACAAGTGCTTTTATTTTGTTATTCAATGTAGTGACTTGCACTGCATGCACCAAAGCTAAAGTCTTCAAGGGTTCATAATACTTAGATGGTTCACTTAGCTTCTCCTTAGTCTCCTTAATCAATTTGTCAACATCAGATACACAAAAAGTATAATCAATGCATCCTCTATGTATCATGCTTCCTTCAAAAAAAGAATCCTTTACTCCCTCAATCGCCAGGCCCAAAGAATTATTTTCCATGGAAATCTCAGCCTTTAACTAATTGAGTCTCATTTCTTCATACTCATTATGTGCATTCACCAATGTTGATTTTTTTAATGACTCAAAGTGTGAGTTACGAGCTCTCAACAAATGTTCCAACTGACCTAAAGTGGATTAATTCTAGTTCAATGCATAGGTAGGCATTATCTTGCATAAAAATTAGGATTCCAAGGAAAGAAACTCATTATCTTTCTCGTGTGTCCTCTTAATTTTATTCCTTTCTCTAGTTTGTGTTATAGTGGTTACATCCATGACTTGTTCATGACTAAGAACATCCAACTAAATTGGACTTTGAATCATTTTCATATCATCTGCATCAGTAATGTCTTGTTTAACTGTCAGAATAGTATCTCTTGCCTCAATCTTCACAGTGGCATCAGAAGTTTCCATCTTTGCACCATCATGACCATATGTGTCCATTCCCTTATTAGTTTGAACTGTATCTTGATCTTTCTCTTCTTCCTTAGAATTTTCACCATTACTAATTACATCATTTATTGTTTGATCAATGTCAGTGGTTTCAATATTGTTTTCCTTATCACCAATCACATATTCATTTGTTGTCAAATTCAAATTAATATTCTTTAGATTTTTTTCATTATCTATTAAAGGTTCCATAGTGAAAATAATAGGAACTCCTCCAATGTATGCATCAGGTTCATCCTCTTCCATTTGAGTAGGTGTATTAGTTGGTGAATCAACTTTCACAACAATGATTTATTTATCACTCTTCTTTTGAATTATACTGATGTTATTTTGAATATTGAGTACCTTGATTAGAATGTTCTCTGTCTCCTCAAATACTTCATCAATTTGTCCTACCATAATATTTTTTATTCTAGTTTTTCTTTTGAATTATTTATTTTCCAAGTTAAGAATCCTATCAATTTCTTCAGTTACAAATACAAGATTGAGTTGTAGTAAGACTTTTTATTTTATCTCCTTGTCCTTTTCCAATGTAGTCAATCTCCTTCCATCAAGATTATTATAGAGTTCATCGACTATAATTACAAGTAAACGTTTATTGAAATCAACCCCTTAATAATCAAATCTTTCAAAATAAGCGTCCCAATATAGATTACTATGAGTAGATTCAGATTCCATAAATGAACATGTTTGAAAGAAAAATTATATTCCCCAAAACCACTCATCATCCCTGAATCCTATAATTTTGACAAAACGAATCCTAACATAAATACTATCCCAAACCACAATCATTATTTAATTATTTATCTCAGTTAATAATCTATTGCTAAATAACAACAATGGTGCTATTATAATGGAATATAATCAACAATTTAACCCAAAAGTTTGATAATAATAATATTAATAACTAAAATTATTAATCAAAGTTTTTAATTAAACTTATAAATTAAACCCTTTATATAAAAAAACATTTAAATTAAAGTTTATATTAAACTTTAAACTCACCAAAAAAAAACATTTAATAATATAAATCATAACCATTTATATTAATTAAATAATTTAACAACTAAATAAATAAACAATAAAACCTTAATAATATTAAAATTATTATTAACCTCTTTAATTATATTAACAAATAAAAACATATATATATAAATTTAAATAATTTAAAATAATCTAAATATAAAATAAAAATTTAATTTAATTAAATCTAAAACAAACTTAAAATAAAATAAAACTATTAAAAAAAACTTTAAAGTTAAGGGGGAAATTACCCCACCACATCCTCACGTGAGGATTTAAAAGAAAACAAGAAAAGGGAGGGGTACGTGGCCCCACCCTCTCCTTAAACAATCACATGCATAAGGCATGGGAAGGGGTGTGCTCCACGCTAACCCTCCCCTATAAAAGAGGGAAGTGGGTGGAAGAAATTTTTTAAACAATTTCTTCTTTTTTCAAGGACGGTATTTTTTTAATTTGCTGGTGAATTTTCAGCAACCTTTTTTTTATTTATTTATTTAATTTTTCAACAATAACTAGAGTTTTTTTTAGTATAAGTCAATATATATTATTTTTTAAAGGAAGATTAGCTCAAAATGATATTAAAGAACAATTTTCTTTATTTTTTCCTAGAAACCATGCATTTCATGCAATAAAGAAAGATAATAAATTTAATATTAATTCTTTTTTTTGTGAATCATTATTTTCCAAGCATGCAAATTTAACCTTAACATTATGCTTTCATGTAGGTCTAGGACCAGAATTTGGGTAAGAACCCAATAAGGTAAATTTTTCAACTTTCAAGGTAAGAAATGTATAGATCTGATGCCCTCAACCAAAATTTGATAACAAACATAATTTCTCAATAAAAGAAGACTTTTTTTAACAATTCGAAACCCTAAGGATATTATTGAAAACTAATTCATCCCAATTGAAAACCCTTATACCCATTTTGCCTCTAACACCCAAAAATGAAACCTTTATGCCCACAAGCACATATGTGACTTGCAAACTTGAAGGAAAACACAAATTTGATCCAAGGACACATTTCTCAATTTAAATCAATAAAACCCACAATAATCAAACAAGGAAGATCACACAAAGGATCCTAGCTTTTCGGATGCATGGAAGATGGGGATCTGAAAGCTAGAATTGACATGAACGTGATCCTACCTCAATAACTGATGAGAGGAACACAATCCACAAATCCATGCAAAGAAGAATTCTAAATATGCTCCAAAATGCTCTCAAGCTTTCACAAATCCTCCATCACCTGATTTTCCTTTCTCCCTTGATTGAACCACCTCCAAAATGGCTTTCAATCCAAGGATATAGAAAACCAAGCAATTAGGTTTTCAAAAAGTGAAAACCCTATAGGGAATATAAATTATCTAATTAATAATTAAAAGAAAATATTTATTTTCAATTTTCACTTAAAGCATGCATAACTCAACTTTAGAATATAAAAGCAAAGTCATAATTGAAAATTCGTAAGAATATTTTTATTTAAATTAATTAATTAATCATGCAACTTAAAGCAATATTCAATAAATCAATTTTCAACAATTAATTAAAATTAACTAAATTTAATATTTATTGAATCTCAATTATATAAATCAAGACTTAATAATTAAATTAATTAATTAAATATAGGCATTTAAATAATATTTAATTATTAAATAGTTATATATTTCATATATCAATGTTTTAACCTTATTAAAGGTGTAATAATTAATATTAATATTTTTCATAATTATTCATTACTTAAATCACTCCAAAAGCATCATTAAATCACTTGAAAAAACATCTAAATAGATAAACAACTGAAACAAACAACAACTGAAATAGAAACCCAAACACACACACACAAACAGGCTCATGAATGCACGTCACTTGATGGATTCAAATAGTAGGGTAGTCAATCAGATTCTTGTCCATCTCTAGGACAAAATAAGGGTTTAGGGTATGAATTTGGACCTTAATATTATCTCTCCTCTCTTACCATTGAGATATTGCGATAGGGCACGCTCACTCCTGCCAATTCAGGGAAGACGTAGCTTAGTACCTATAAACGTGTTATCACAAAGATGAACATATGCATACAAAGTATAAAAAACAATGGTTGAGACTAGTTTATCGTGTAGATTTCTCCGAAACAAGTAACTACAACTCTGTCTCATACCATATCAAACAGTAATGCAAAACAGCAAACAGTAATGTGCATATAAATAAACATGCAAAACATCACAATAGTCCATGTACATATAAATATGGGGTCAGTATTGTTAGAAAACCTTAATCAAAAGACTTCATAACATAAACATAACCAACATGAAATAATCATACATCATATGCAAATAGATGATATAATACAACTAACAATGGATCAATAGCATAATGAAAAGTGATACATGAATATCCTTAAAATCATCTGAAATAGCTAACACACAACTATGGTCTAAAAAGATATCAGAAATAGACACAGAAAGGCAGACTAAGGGGTAAGTATTACATTCTCCTCCCCTAAAACTAGGCTTACTCCTGAAAGTTAATAACTAATCTAGTAAAGAATCAGAAGGATTCACACCGTAGTGCTACTCCCCCTATTAATAAGGATCAAACAAGAAGGTACATCCAACTCATAATCACCAAAATAATAAACCAATCACAATAATCACTCATTGACATTCAAGAAGAACTAATGTAAGTCAACTTAACTATCTTTTAAGATATGCATAACGAATCACAAAGAGTAATGTAACTCAAATTAAGCATAAACCAAAAATCACCTTGATCATTTGTTCATTATCTAACATTTTCTAAATAAATGTATATCTTTAATGCTTTCAAAAATCATGAAATACATCCACACTAAAGCTTAACATAGAAGACACATATCCATGTTTATATCGAATAGAAATTTGAACAGTTCATGCAACCTTAATTAATGCAACACTCACGCAAACACATAAATTACATAATGCATTTCATTCCCACATATAATCACAGTGCAATATCTGTGATGTCCTCCCTTATACATACTATCAAAGGTCCACAAAGAACATGATAGACACAATACTTATCACGAAACATGGTCAACAACACCAAATATTTGGAATGACCATCGTACAAATCAAAGGAAAACCCAAGTGGGAGAACTTACAAAGTTCAACATTATATAAAAAAGGGTACCATTCCAACATTAAATCAAATGTGACTAATGCCAAAAACTAAAAAACAAAAAGAGATTTGGGTGACTAACCCAGTCATAAGAAAATTCAAAATAAATTAATGTTGACCACATACAACACAACAAGATATCAATCAACCAAACTGAATCATCAATATAAAAACATTTCACATAACAAGGTGACTAGGAGTAGCCACACTCAAGGGAGTAGTCACTTCACGACATCCAAGATCTTTCATGCTAGATGCATTAGAGTATGCATACAATCACTCAAGGAAAATAATGTGTTATAATTCTAACATCATCTTTATGCAACTTCATGCAATAATGAATTATACTTTATTACTAGCATTAATATTTAATCATTTCTTTGCAAAATGCTATAATTAGGTTAAAATGTTACAAGAGTTCTACTAAGGATGCAGTGTACAATTTACTTGGGGACTTAGGTCCTTACCTAATTAATCTATAACAATAAGGTATAGTTCCAAAAAAAATTAATGCACCCCTCATGAATGATATATACATCTAAATTATGCACAATGTATTGAACAAACAAGAATTAACTTTCCAATTTCCATATCTAATCATATTTCTTAGAGCTGATTACAACACTCACACAATACAGTTAATATAACTCAATTAAAGTCAATTCAATACAACATGCAATTCTAATCATACACGATCAATAACACCACACTCATAGGGCTAAGAAATAGGTCACTCAATAACCGCAAATCATTCAAAGGAAAAGAAAACAAGCAACAAGGAGTTCTTCAAACTAGGACTCCATCACCACAACATATCACATACAACATACATCAACTATCACGCTATAACAAATGAGGCTGTCAAATGACCATCACTAAGTCTCCATACAAACCACACAAAGACAAAAGAAGCAAGCCATCCACTCATTATCAAAAATCACTCCTATAGATGATTACAAACTTCATGAGCAACGATGAGACTAGAGACCCTAGAGTTTCAATCACAGATGCTAGCACAATTCGAGCCTCAGTAGGTATCCACCTATAAATACCAAGACTAAACACCACTCCCAAATCAAGTGGGAAGAACCACATACAAGAATAAGAGATCATGAACAATGACTCTAAAGACATAAGGACTACTAACCAACTAGTGGGCACACAAATTTCCCAGAGCTCCCAGTGTAGGAACGTGTGCTCTGATACCAAGTGTAATGCCCCACCAAGAAACCTAGGAGAACTAACCTAAACATGACACTAAGTTAACAAGATAATTTTTTTTTTAAATATTTACAAACAATAATGATAACAATGTGGAAGCAGTACAATGAAGTACATGACATACACATAACTATAATTCATCAAAGGTTACAAATCCTAAGGGTTCCTTGACGTAGAATTACTTAAGAAAACTAATCTATGAAAATAACTATAAAGAACTGATATAAGATTACATCAACTGAATTCAATAATATACATCTCATATAATAAGACCACATATACATATGATACCCAAGGTATTCATACAAGAATCAACATCCACTACACAAGTCGCAGGGTATGGAATAATACATAATAATAAAAAATAACACATCCTCCAAAGGAGGCCAACCAATATCCACATATGACACAAGTATACAACTCATGAAACTGAACAAGTCTCCAGAAGAAGAATAAGAAGATAGAAGAAGAACTATAACAAGAATCATCTAAGCATGAAGATGAACGTCAGATCTCAATGGTAATAAGAATCACTACAACCCGACCGCGTTGAACCAAAGGTTCACTCTCACCGTGTTGAGGAGATAATAACAGGCCCACTCACACAGGTATACAACAAGAAGGAAACATCAAAGGTACACAAGACTATCATAAAGAAATGCATAGGAAGATCCTAGAAGCTCTCTAAATCACAATAAGTAAATCTACAAAAATATCAAAGGTAACCAACACACGTAGGATAACCTAAGCTATATATAGGAAGGTGTCATGATGTATGTCTAACCCTTGAGTTTTGTCCTAGAAATCCCTCCATGGATCCCGGCACTCAAGTGACCATACACAGTGTCAGTGGCCTCTCAAACTGACAAGGCCACTAACTATGCCCGAACCCACACCTCGCAAGCGGGTAAGCATCATCTCATCCTCCATCTTAGCCTATAATAGTGCTCAAGCATGGGTGAGGCATTATCTTATTAGATTATACTAATGCATTCTAATATATTATTATTTTATCACTTGTTAAAAATTACTTACAATAAATGATCCTAGCAGCCACTTGTGAGCTCCGACACTTATTGCAAGCCACCTCCTACTATACAACTAGGTAACCTACCCTACGATTCACAAAAGAACATCATAAAGGTATATCACAAATCTCATCACTGATTCCTACTTGTATAGGGATACACCCTCAAATAATCATAAACAATACCAAAGAGAAGAACATAACTCTCAAACACTGGCTCTTGCCCATACAAGAACTATTGGCTCTCAATTAACCAATATCACATAAAGTACTATCACATGATCACATAAGGTTTAAACAACCAGGTTGGGTAAAATGATCAAGAATCAAAAGTGATCTCAACAAGAACATGCACTGAAGTACACAACATCATAGAAACAGAAAACCCAAAACCTCTGGTTTTACCTCTTGATAGCAAACTAATCCCAACAGACCAGCGACACATAGCAGTAACATAAAAGGGAAAGAAACACACACTCTTTTTCAATCAGTCACTCAAAAGACACATCATTGCATAATGAGTACGATTAGTTTATCTGATAAAATTTCTAACAACTGTGTAATTCAATTTTTCAAAGAAAATGTACATTAAGCCTTTATAGATTAATTTATAACATTCACATCATATAAATTAATCTAACCAATAATTCCTAAAATTTGACTATAATTACAAGTAAACGTTTATTGAAATCAACTCCTCAATAATCAATTCTTTCAAAATAAACGTCCCAATATAAATTACTATGAGTAGATTCAGATTCCATAAATGAACATGTTTGAAAGAAAAATTATATTCCCCAAAACCATTCATCATCCTGAATCCTATAATTTTGACAAAATGAATCCTAACATAATTACTATCCCAAACCACAATCATTATTTAATTATTAATCTCAGTTAATAATCTATTGCTAAATAACAATAATAGTACTATTGTAATGGAATATAATCAACACTTTAACCTAAAAGTTTGATAATAATAATATTAATAACTAAATTTATTAATCAAAGTTCTTATTAAACTTATAAATTAGACTCTTTATTTAAAAAAACATTTAAATTAATGTTTATATTAAACTTTAAAGTCACCACAATTTTCTTTATTTTTTCCTAAAAACCATGCATTTCATGCAACAAAGAAAGATAATAAATTTAATATTAATCTTTTTTTTTTGTGAATCATTATTTTTCAAGCATGCAAATTTAACCTTAACGTTATATTTTCATGTAGGACTCAGACCAGAATTTGGGTAAGAACCCGGTAAGGTAAATTTTTCAACTTTCAAGGTAAGAAATGTATAGATCTGATGCCCTCAACCAAAATTTGATAACAAACATAATTTCCCAATCAAAAAAGATTTTTTTTACAATTCAAAACCCTAAGGATATTATTGAAAAATAATTCATTCCAATTGAAAACCCTTATACCCATTTTGCCTCTAACACCCAAAAATGAAACCTTTATGCCAACAAGCACATATTTGACATGCAAACTTGAAGGAAAACACAAATTTGATCCAAGGACACATTTCTCAATTTAAATCAATAAAACCCACAATAATCAAACAAGGAAGATCACACAAAGGATCCTAGCTTTTCGGATGCATGGAAGATGGGGATCCGAAAGCTAGAATTGACATGAACAAGATCCTACCTCAATAACTGATGAGAGGAACACAATCCACAAATCCATGCAAAAAAGAATTCCAAATATGCTCCAAAATGCTCTCAATCTTTCACAAATCCTCCATCACCTGATTTTCATTTCTCCTTTGATTGAACCACCTCCAAAATGGCTTTCAATCCAAGGATATAGAAAACCAAGCAATTAGGTTTTCAAAAAGTGAAAACCCTAAAGGGAATATAAATTATCTAATTAATAATTAAAAGAAATTCTTT
>MU225495.1:1982801-2012810 GCA_018584345.1 Thuja plicata | reverse complement strand
ACATTTAACACAAATAATAACCTTTGGAGGCCGACACAGACCAGAAATGATATTCAACTGATGCTCGGTGAATACTGCAGATTCTGCTAAATCCTTTGGTAACCGACTGAACTCGGTAAGTACTGCGGACTAGGTAAAGACTGACTTTCCTTCATATATACTTTGATGACCGACTGAACTCGGTAAGCACTGAATTTTGTTTGTTGACCGAGTGAGCCCGGTAGTAACTAACTTCTTGATATAGTATACTTTGAGTGCTCGGTAGACTCTGTAAATTGCTTCTCTTACTGTCTGAACTCGGTAGACTCGGTAAACTGCTTTGCTGAACATTCTTAGCTCGGTAGACTCTGTCTAATGACTGATATGACATTCTGAACTTGGTAGACTTTGTCTGATGACTGATATGACATTTGTGTAACATCAAGGACAATACACAATTAAACAATTGTTTCCAACACCCCCATTTTTAGTTAATTTATTTGAATTATTTTATCACTACATATACTATTCAACATGTCAATTTCTAGGTTTGGAGGCTCATACAAAAATGTTGATAAATCCCATGGTGTTGACAGATGATGTCTAGAGCTATGGTGCTCAATAATTTGATTATGAAAAATATTTGGCAATATATATAGTTAATAATTTGAGTTCCATTAAAAATGATGAAAAATTTATATATCTTAAGTAGTATTCATTGTTAATGCTTCTTATTTTGTATGAAGGATAGGAAACAAAGATATGGAAGAGACATTTAAGAATTAGAGATGAGGATGATGATCTAAATTTGAGGGATGTCCATTTTGGACCCTGGCCATCTAGGATAGAAGATGTATTAGGTCCCATATATTTTCTTTGAAGAGTTTTGTGTTAAGTAAGTATATATGCTACTTGGCATCCATAGAATTATTGTTTATCCCCTAAAACTTAGATATTTCTGAGACCCGAAGAAAAATGTGCAAGAAAAATTTTCAAACATAATAGGGGAGATTGGTATGCCTTTTTGGATTTTACTAAGATTAGAATATATAGTTTTTAAGGAGCTCCAAATTTTTTATCGAGGAGTATTTATGATATAGTGACATAATTGGAAATTGTGAGACAATTGCAGTACTCTGATTTCATGCACTTTAGGTCATATAAAAATTAGTCTCATATGCCTTCTACATTGTGCTTTTGAGCTTTCACAATCAATGGTACTAAAGAATATTCTCTTTTAGATAAGAATCTTGAATATAATGGTTTTCTAGTTGGTGATACTAGACAATTATTTGACCCTGAGTCCTTTGTTGGTTCCCAAATAAGGAGATCCATTGAATCCTAAAGACTAGTCACTTTCTTATACTTAGATTCCAGGTTGGATTTGGCCAAAAAATGAGAGTGTATAAACTTATCTCTGCTACTCTTCGGGCTTTTCCAAACCAAGGAGGTATTCCCTTAACTCGTGATAACTTATATATCTATCATTTTCAATAGGAAAATATATGTTCTCATACATGCAACTAAGATTAGTAAGATACATTAGGTTGGCAATATTCTTAGATTTATTAAACTTTGAAATATAAGAACAACCAACACCATAAACTAACAAAACATAAAATAAGACTTATCAACTAACTTTTTCTTTGATTGCAATGTCTAAACCTTTGACTACATAAACGTCTTCATCAATACTTCATCTGGGCAGTAGAGTCATACTCCAAACAATGCAAAGGATTCTTTGCAACACTACAACTTCATACTCAAGGGGCATACTTGTGTTGCCGCATCACAGAAACATGCTCAAGGAAAAAAATATTATACAAGTCTCCTTATATATAACCATGATTGAAAATACACTACTTCATATTTCACTTATAAAAATTTAATGTATCCCTTGAATGAAGGTCACAACTAAAATATGAAACTCAAAAACATTGAATAGACAAAAAAAAAATACCCTTGATCCTTTGTCTAAAAGAAACACATTCATAATCATGGAGACAATTGAAAAATATTTTCACAACAATTCTTTTTATATTACTTAACATGAATAGGAAAACATTACTTATAAATTCATATAGAAGACTTAGTCGCATTCACTTACATAAAATTATCCTCAAAATGTTATTCAAAATCTAGAGCATAAATATTGATAAAGAGAAAGAAAGAAGATATAGAAAAGAGAGAAGCCCTAAATTTGATCTGGTGGTGACACTTGTCTGTATCCTCTTCTTCAAAATATCATTTGTAAAATATATCCCTTTTTTCAACTGACACTCATTCCCTTCTTCTTGATCAAATCTAGAAGAAAATATTTTCCCACCTCATTGCTCTACCAAAAATGACAAAAAAGAACTATTTGATCTCGCTTGCAATTTTTTTCCTTTATCTACAATGAATATTTTTTGTCTTTTCTGCACTTGCTTTTCTTTTTCCCTTAAAAATAATTTCAAAATCAAAACAATTTCCTTCATCGTGATAAATGTTTTCATGTCTTTTTCTTATAAATTTACCCTATTAGTATCCTTTGTTAAAAAAATTTCACTTTTGAATGAAAACCCTTTATTGGGTGAAATTATTATTATTGACTAGAAAATCACTTGTCAAATAGTTTAAAATTCACAATAAAATGACAGTTTATAAAAAACAATAAAACTATCCAGCAATTAAAACACCTTGCATAGCTTGGTATTAATGCCCTTACCCTCAACTCTGCTTTGTTTGTCATTTTATCAAATAATTGACATGAAACCATTTTCAACATTACCTATGAACAAAATCACTCAAAATAAAATGATTCCTGCTTGAGAATGAATATAACTCACATGAGCCTTTCATTTTCTATCATCCTCCTCTAGTTGTTTATTTGAAAATTTTTATTGAGTCACAAGTTCTTGGGCCTTTCCATTGCATTTTCTTGTAATAAATGCAATATCACATCTAGAATACTGGAATAGTGCTTACAAATATGATAAATACTCTTCAAGATAATTCTTTTAACACATAGTTGATATATCTCTACTTTTGGCTTGTGTATATGTTGGTGGAATTTCTTCACTCTCATTTCTCATAGTTTTCCTATTTAAAATTTGCATCTTTAATATTTTTTGGAGAGGTGTTGATGGTATGACCGGATGTTGCTTTTTGACAATCTTGTGGCAATTTAACATGTAGTAGACATCTCTAGTCATATCTAACCTACGACAATTTCCATTCCCACTTTTTCTTTGTGGGCACTTTATATCTTGACTATGGCCACATTTTGGAGCGAATGTTTATCAAAGCACTTTGTAAAAAATCAAATAATTATAACAACAGTGCATTATTAATTGGAAAGTGTATCTTGTTTCTCAATGGAAATACATTGGCCTCCTTTCGCCTCTCAAAAATTTGCACTTTGCATTAGATAAAATGCATGTCTCATGCATCTCAAATCCTCTCCTTGTCTTTGTAAAATCATACCAAATTTTATCCTAGGATAAATTTGACTTCTTCCTACACAAGCTCAACATATGGAATCACTCTCTCTCTCCCACCAAAATATTTTCTATTGTTGTGCACGCTTGCGCTTATAGATTTTATGGTAGCTTTGGCTTAGTTGCACAACTAAGAAAAATACTTTCATGTGAAATAAGAATTTATAAAGTATAAAAATTTATAAATTATTATCTTTCCATAGTAATAATAAAATAAAATTTTGCAATACTTTAAAACATTAAAATGCTTTAAATAGTTATATTTCAATCTTAGGAAAAGTGACAAAAAAAATTAATTTTTTGTGCCAAGCAATTTGGGGTAGTTTTATTGGGGACAAACTCGGCACCCTAGAGCTAAATTTTGTTTGAGTAATCATAATCAATTATTTAAAACATGGGGTTTGTACCAAACTTTAAGTAGCTAGTAAAATTGAAGTACTTCCTTTGTAATCTGGCCTTGCTGACCATCATGCTCAATAGAGAAGATTTTAAAATAGTATACTAGATGAGTTTAGAAGGATACAAAAATGAAATCATAGGTATTTGAAGCCAAAATATCATGTGGGTTTCCCTAAGATTTGATAAATTTGCAATTATTTTGGGACACACTTTTAGGCTAGGTAGTAATCAAAAAATAATTAAAAAGCATGTCAAAACGCACTTGAGGATTTAAAGTTGGAACATGAATAGTCACATATGTTATAAAATATATTTCAGCAAGGGAAATTGAAAGAATATTTGTGGACTAAAAAATATTAATCACCAAAGTGGAAAACTTATACAAATTTGACATGGGAAAACAACAAAACTTTCAAAGAGCCCACTAACTTGGTTCTCTAAAAACTTGTCAAATCTTATTCTTTGGATCTAAAAATGAATATGTACACTTAATTGTAACATATAACTATTCCTACCTGGCTATTTCTCATGATATTTAATAGATATTAATTTATTACTCTTTAAAGTAGGTCATTTGGGCAGATTTGATAGGTGTGTCCAAAAGGGTACTGTTGCAAACTAAAGGCATAATGGCACTTGAAATTAAAATAAATTTAAGGTATCAATATCCTTCACTAATGATGCTAAATTTGTACAAAATTTCAGTGGTTAATATCATGTGTTCTTTGTGGATGATGATTTGATCAAGAATATGGATGAGAAACATGTTTCCTGAAGAATTGACATGTATAATAGAATCATGATAGATGAGAGATGGAAAATAAGGCAAAATCCATCATATGAAGGTTCTTTTACTGAAGTGTAAGACCAATCAAAAAACTAGAAATGATGCTACATAATGAACCTTAGTTGGCTATGTGAATTCTCCCTCATGTTTTCAAAAGAGGGAGATAATTTAATGATTTTGATATTCAGATAATGGAGGCAAAATCCATCCCCCACTTTTCTTATATATCTCCACAACTCACACTAGAAAAAAGTTTCTCAATTGACATTGTTGACTTTGAAGGGGAGGAAAGAGATGATGATGATGATGATGATGATGATGATGAGTATCAACAATCTATAAAGCCAATGATTTAATTTTAAAATCCTTCTTAGGATAGAGTAGTAATTGAGATAGAGCCTTTAGATCAATTGTCTGATGATATCAGACATCTTTTTGCTAAATAATACATCTTTAATTATTCATTCATGAATTCTTCTAAATTCAAAGCTTTTTTTGGAGTACAAGTGTAAACAAATTAGATAAAGAGTTTAAGATATTGCACCAAAGATGCAACCCCAGATCCTAAAAGAACTACAAGATAGTGTAGATGAGAAATTGAATAATATGACTTCAAAGAAGGGAAGGACTTTGTTACAAGAAGTGGGTGTAATGGTTCTCCCAAGGTGGGATCTTATCTCAGTAGTTGTGTTTGATAAATTTAGATCCAATAAAATGATGATAGTAAAGTTGAGTACAAAGGGAATAAATCAGATTTACATAGGTTCATGATTCAACACTAAAAATCATACTTTAGATATTTGGGATATATACCCATCAGGTGAAAGAACATTAACAATTGAAGATCCTAGCAAGATGTATGGGTAGTTATTGGTTCAAAGGCTTGAAGACACTGATCCTATAGAAGTTATTCAGTTGAATATAAATGTTTCAAAGTATAAACCAAATGTTGAAAAATTAGTTAAAGGAAAATAAATGGTATGTGACTGAGGATGATAAGTTAAAATAATAAATTGGTAAATTTAAGGATAGATTGTAATATCCCACAAGCTCATTGTTGTCTATTTTTCACTTTTAGGTGAAAAATAGTTTGACTTAGGCCTTAGTTTAAGTAAAGGTTTTGGACCTATAGTTAGAGTTATCTCATACTCACTGATATTATTACAATAACATTTTCAATTTCAATATCCTTTATTATTAATCACAAGTCTCAAAAGAAAGCCCCTTGTTGTATGTTAATTTTTCTTTAAAAAAAGGGTTGTGCAAAGGAAATATCAAGGGTCTTATTTGGAGGGAATTATTCAAGTTTGTATTTTGTCAATTTTCTTAAATTCAGTTCAAGTCTGTGGTCAAGACAATAACCCAAGGTTTTTTCAAGTTTGAATCCATAGTTTCATCTTTCTTCTCCATGGCTTCTTGAAATTCTTGAGTTTATGATAAAGAACAACAAATATAAGGTTAACAACAAGTTTAATAGAGTGAAAATGCCAAGACTTGTGAAAATAGAGAGATGAGAAGAAAGATTGAGACATAATAGTAGAAAAATAGTGAGTTATCAACCATAGTCATGTTTTAGTCATATCTAAAAAACCACGAACTGGGTTTTTGTGATTTTTGGATAGAATTTAGAAAATATTAAAGAAAAAACCCATTAAATTTCATGAAAACCCAGTTTGTATTTTTGGAGAAATATTCACCAGTTTGTAATAGCATAGTAGATCGACAGAACAAAATTAAAATAATTTATGGTTAAGGGATAGTTTGATAGAAAAAGAAAAGTCACTTAGGGCCCTAATTTTTTGGATTTGCATCAGTTGGCGTCTGATTTTGGGAAAATAACAACCACCCATTCAAACCCAAAGTTGAAATTGAAACAAAAAGGGTCGGCCAATAAATAATTCTACAATTTGAGGAATATTTTGAGGCAAGGGGTGGTCATATGTTGATTTAAGAGACCACATGGGTCAAGTATCAATCAAATAAGATTTTGAAATTTCAAACAACTGGTTTACTTCGTTTCTAGAACTATTTTCATGGGGTTTTCAAATATGCTCACCTAAAAAGGTCAAGTTTCAAATTTCAAAATTAGTTAGCACTTGATTTAGAGAAGAAATTGGAGCCAACTCAGCTACACTCTTTAGTTCACTCAAGTCTCTAGTCCAATAAAAGAGACTTCAATATTTGATTATAAGGAGTTATTTCCTTCTTTTTATGTATACAATAAAATTTTGATTGGGAAAATCAAGAGTCTTTTCTAGTTTTGTATTAATTTCCTTTTGGTTTTCCATTTACAAAATTGTATTAGACATTGTAACCTCTCTGCATGAAAACCAGAGTTGTATCTTTTAGAGTCTTCTAGATCAATGAAAGTTGCTGCTATCCCTAGTTATTCTCTTGTATTAAATTCATAGTGTTGTGTGCTATGTCATGAAATTTATTGTGATTTCTCCTTAAATTATTTAATTTCTATGCATATTTTCTATGTTTCGACAAATTTTCTTAAGGTTTTGATTAGGTTATATGTTGTGAACATTTTATTTTAGTCTATGTTATTGTATGAAATTCATCATCTATGAGAAAATCTAAGATAAATGGCCTTCATATAAAATATTTATGGTTACATTAGGTCTAAATAAGTTGTGGAAAAGGAAAATTTCAAGCTAATAAGTTGTAATCAATTATTTTAGTCATTCAAAGAATATTGGTGCATCACCTTAGTTGTATTTTACATTTTAAAGCAATCATTCTTCCTCTTTTCCTAGTCAAGTGTTAGTTTTAGGAATTCCTCAAGGGAACCATCTCTCTCTAAAGGTCTACTCTCACCATAGGAAACCCAAAACCTAATAGTAGTCCCATGTTGTATAGGTTTTCTATGTTTATTTTGGCATTTGGGGTGAAAACCTTAGTGATAAGAACTTTTGGCATGCCCGGTTGGAAAGTTTGAACTTTCATAGTTCAAAATGTTTCTATTTATTTCTGGTATTTGGTGCGTATGTCAAAAATTTCAGCATTTAGAGGCAATTTCTTCACACACTTGGTGATTCTGAGCACATATCTACTAGTTTGAAGTGGTCCAAGTGTTGGTGATATAGGTGTTGGAAATGAGTTGAGTAACTAAGAGGGGAGGGGTGAATCAGTTACCACATAAACAAATCCAAGTCCCTTAGATTTCTTAATTAAACTTATCACTCTGCTCGGTTAACAAAATATATTGTGATGTTACTCAGTTAACAAAGCAATCTTAAGATATTAAATGTGATTAACCTTTAGTGATTAAGTGCAGAAACATAAAGCATAAAGAAAAAAACATGTACACAGATGACACCAAGATTTACTATGGAAACCCAATTTGGGAAAACCACCAATTGCAACTAGCTACTATTTTTCACTCTTGTGAAGTGAGCCCTATTAGGAGCCAACCCTGTTAAAGGTTACAAAACACACTGTACGGTGTGACCCTGTTAGAGGATTTAATCACCCTGTTAGGAGTGACCTTGTTAGAGGTCTTCAAACACTTCAATGTAGAAATTCCACCTTGTGAGAGGATTTATGAAATATTGTTAAGTCTACTTTGTTAAGAGATTTGGATCACTGCTACAATTGTTAGAGAGTAACAATGAGTTTGACCTGATTAAAGAAGTAACTATCTTTGCAAATTTAGATCTTTGTTCTAGCTTTAAATGGATCCTCACTGATCAAACATTATTTTGCAGCTCGATCTAGATATTCTATCCTTAATCATAATTCCATCTTATTTCGCCTTCATTCTTCATATCAAAAAATCTACAACACATTCAATCCAAACTTGACCATGTATATATATGATAACCCTTGTAAATTCAGCTTGAATACCCTTCAAAATGAACAATAAAACTTAAGTCTTTTGGCCATAATTAACCAATTAAACATAAAGTGTAAACTGTTGTTAGTCGGTTGACACTAAATGCATAACTTGGTTAACACTGTAATCCTTCGATGCCCGACTATTACTCGGCTGAAACTAAATTTACTGTAATGTCCAAGTGAAATTAGTTAGTACTAAAAATCACTTGGTTGATATTGGAGTCTTCTTCAATGCCCGAGAGATTTTGGCATACACTGATTGTGCTCAGTTAGGTTTAGACATATGTGTAACATCACTAAATTTGTGTAACATCAATGACAATACACAATTGAATAATTTTCTTCAACAATATCCCTCTTTGGCATTGATGGAAACACAACATGTCATTATACAAAGAATTTTAGAGCAGAAGAAACAAGAATAAAATTTTTAATGTCCTTAGCTTCATTCTAATTGTCATCCAGAAAACCCCCTCTGTCATCACAATCACTGAAATACAGATTTATCCCTCTTACATCAATCTTTGTTTTTGATAAAATTTCTTCCTCTAACATCAATAATCTCTCCCTCAATAATTTCTTTGGCATGACATTAGTAATATCTCCCTCTTTAACATCCAATGCCAAAGACTCCATCCAATGAAGTTGTAATGTACCTGATGTACTAATTCATATGCAATAATCTTTGACAATCTACATCAACTTGTTAGATCTTCACTATAGCTCAATTGATGCATCACTAATCTATGCTTTAGTGAGCTTGAGTTAGGGGATCACCCCTAGATTTCCTCTAAGATACAAGAATGCATCCTTAGGTAAAGGTTTTGTGAATATGTCTGAAATTTGTTTGTTAGTATTCACATATTCCAACCTTACCTCCTTGTCTTGAACCAATTCTCTCAAGAAATGATACTTTATTGCAATATGCTTGGTCTTAGTATGCATCACATGGTTCTTTGAAATGTTAATAGCACTAGTGTTTTCACAGTAGATAATAACTAGTTCTTTGATTTCCTCCTTCATACCTAACAACAACTATTTGAACCAAATGACATTTGAACAATTCACTACTATAGCAACATACTCTGCCTCTGCTGTAGATTGAGAAATGCAATTCTATTTCTTGCTGGTCCAAGAGACTAACCTCTTTCCAAGAAAGAACGCTCCACCACTGGTGCTCTTTCTATCATCAACACTACCTTCCCAATCAACATCAGTAAAAGTCTTCAAATAAAAGTTCCCCCTTTCTTATACCATAATCCATAATCTTCAGTGCCCTTAAGATATCTTAGAATCCTTTTGATAGCCATCAAATGATTCTCTTTAGGATTAGCTTAAAACCTTACAAAAATACCAACTGCTAATGCAATATCAGGCCTAGTGTGAACAACATATTGAAGTTTACCAATCATGGATCTGTAGGTAGTGTGATTTACCTCCTTTGAGTCATCATCCTTAGACAACTTATGTCTACTAGACATAGGTTTCCCAACTGGTCTAGAATCTTCCATTCCAAATTTCTTTAGTATCTCTTTGATGTATTTAGATTGAGTAATGTAGATACCATCCTTCATATGATGAACTTTGAAACCAACAAAGAATTTGATTTCTCCAAACATAGACATCTCAAATTCCTTTCTCATAGATTTAGAGAATGCTTTGCATAAATCATCATGTCCAGTGAATACTATATCATCAAAAAATATCTTTGCTAATAGTATCTTGTTTTGAAATCCTTCTTTGATGTACAAGCTACTATTATCATTAGTTCTATGAAATCCAATACTTACTAGGTAACCATGCTATCTTTCATACCAAGCTCTAGGAGCATGCTTTAGTCCATACAAAACTTTGTGCAATTTGCAAACCATATTCCTTTTGTTAGGATCAACAAAACCTTCAGGTTGCTTAATATAGACTTCCTCTTCCAAAATTCCATTCAAGAATGCAGATTTTACATCCATTTGGTACACCTTGAATCCTTTATGTGTTGCATATGACAGAAGAGTTCTGACTCCTTCAAGTCTTGCAACAGGAGAAAAAGTTTCTCCATAATGAATAACCTCTTCTTGAGAATATCATTTACAGACTAATCTTGCCTTGTTTCTAGAGACTTCACTTTTTTCATTCAAGTTGTTTCTAAAAACCCACATAGTACCAATCACATTCTTGTCTTTTGGTCTAGGCACAAGAGTCCAGGTCTTGTTCTTTTCTATCTGCTCAATCTCTTCATTCATGGCTTCTATCAATCTTTCATCATTCAAAGCAGCTTTAATGGATCTAGGTTCAAATTCACTAAGAAAACATGTACATTTAAGTTTGTTCATTGTCATTATACCTTTTGTCTGATCTCCAATTATTTTCTTTGGTGCATGATGCCTTTTGACATATTTGGCAAGTACATGTTCCTTCTTTGATTTTGGGCTTGCTCTACTTGGTTCACCATTCTTAAACATTATATTTTTCTCTTCTAACTAAGACTCAGTTTCCTTTGTCTAAGACTCAATTGCCTCTATCTGAGACTCAGTTGCCTCTGTCTAAGACTCACTTTCCTATATCTGTGACTTGGTTTCCTCTGTCTGACACTCGGTTGCAACTGTTAGCAGCTTGGGTTGCACATGTTGTAACAAAGTTTATGCTAATGAATTCAGTAGTTGGCATAGTTGTTGTCCAATCACCATTTCTTGTGTCTTAGGTATAGTATCAGGTTCATAATACACAAATTTCATGTAGTCCTTGGGATATTTACTTCTCTTTTCTTCTTTTCTTTTTGCAAACTCATCAATATTTACATGTACACTTTCTATGACTTTATGAGTAGAAAGATTCAAACATTTATATGCTTTTCTTTTACAGGAGTAGCCTAGGAATATACCTTCATCACCTTTTACATCAAATTTTCTATTTCTTGCTTCCTTCAAGATGTAACATTTACTTCCAAATACTTTGAAATAATGAACATTGGGTTTATAGCCATACCATAATTCAAAGGGTGTATGATCAATACCTTTCTTTAGCTGAACTCTATCCAAGGTGTGAATTGCAGTGCTAATAGCTTCCTTCCAGTATTTGGTTGCAACATTCTTTTCAATCATCAAGGTTCTTGCACAATCCATAATAGATCTCTTTCTTCTTTCTAATATTCCATTTTGTTGTGGTGTACCAGGGGAAGATACTTGTCTCTT
The DNA here is from genome assembly GCA_018584345.1 of Thuja plicata. Classification (NCBI taxonomy): domain Eukaryota; kingdom Viridiplantae; phylum Streptophyta; class Pinopsida; order Cupressales; family Cupressaceae; genus Thuja; species Thuja plicata. The sequence goes on along the minus strand of MU225495.1, from coordinate 2,001,138 downwards.
GATTCCTCTTTCATTACAAAATTAATTGAACTCATTAGAAATGAATTCACCTCTTGTATAAGATCTTAGGCATTTTAATTTATTTCATGTTTCCTTCTCAACTCTGGCAAGGTACCACTTAAACTTCAGACAAGCTTCTGATTTTTCTTTGAGAAACATAACAGTCATCATTATGGAATGATCATCAACAAATAGAATGAAATACTTCTCTCCGGTGTAACTTGTTGTCCCAATTGGTCCATATACATCAGTATGCACCAACTCCAAGACTTCTTCAGTATTATAATTCTTTCTCTTGAAACTATTTTATCCCATCTTCCCAATTTGACAGTGTTTGCGTATTACCAATTCAAGTTTCTTCAAAATAGGAATACCTCTTACTCTTCTATTATTGCTTATGTTGACCAGGTTATCAAAATTCACATGACACAATATTTTATGCCATAACTAGATTTCTTCTACTTGTGCAATAAAAAATGAGCTTTCAGTGAGATCAAGATAGAATAGATTACCTTTTGTTTTCTTTCCAGTTCCAACTAGGTTTCCTTTACCATCCAAGATCTTGGCCTTACCATTCATGAATTCTACTTTGAAACCAATGTTATTCAGCTGTGCCACACTTAGTAGATTATGCCTTATTCCTTCAACCCAATAAGAATTATCACATTTGATTCCTTGAGTTAGAGCAATACAACCTTTACCTTTCATATAGAAAGGTTCATTATTCCCAAATCTGACACTCCCACCATCATAGTGCTCAAGATGTTCAAATTTTTTTTTATCACTAGTCATGTGGTGAGAATAACCACTATCAATTATCCAAGTGTCATTAACATGAGAGAGTGCAATATTTTCATTTTCTTCATTATCTGACTCATCCTCAATAGCAATGAAAACCATTTCATCTTCATCTTCATCACTATCAAAATCTTTTGCAATATAACAAGATTTATTACCTTTGTCCTTGTAGCTTTTGTAACTTTTGAAATCTTTCTTGCCTTTGTACTTGTTGAACTTTCTCTCATATTTGTCTTCTTTGTTTGGAAAATTAGCAACAATGTGGCCTACCTCATCATATGAAAAGAAAATCAATGGTATTCTTCCTTTGTACTTTACTTTTCCTTTGGCAGCTCACTTTTCAAGCAGTGCTTCAATGATTTCTAGATCTTCTTCAACAGATTCATCATCACTATCATTGTCAATCTATTTTCCTTTTGAGTTTCTATCCATCTTACCAAGGCTTAATTTGGATTTGAATGCAAACTCAAAATTGCTAGGATTAGGAGAATAATTGTCAAAATTGTCCAACTCAAAAGCTATAAGCCTTCCAACCAATATATCTAGAGTTATATCATTACTGCACCTCATCTCTTGAATAGATGAAATACTAATTGCATAGATAGGAAGTAAAGTTCTCAATACCTTACTAACCACTACTTTGTCTTCAATCTGTCCACCAACATCTCTGATGGCATTGACACTTTATTTGTAATGTCTTCTCCTTGTTCAATTTTCATCTAATCAAACTGAACTCTGAGACTCTCTTCTTTGGCTCTCTTTACATTGTCATATCCTCCATGGATATCATGAAATTTCTTCCACATATCATAGGTAGTAGGGTAGTCCTTGACTTCACCAAATTCTGAATAGTTGAGTGAAGAAGCTATATCAATCATCATTATGTTATGATTCTTCATGTCCACCATCTGATCCACAGACATAGGTCTAGGTGGTTCCACATACTTGTGGTCCAAGAATTGAAAACCAGTATCTCCAATAGTAGATAGATGTAGCCTCATCAAGTCTTTCCATGCAGGAAAGTTGTCTTTGTTAAGATTGGGGATCTCCCTTTTGTAAGACATCTTTGATCTTTAGCTTAGGCATTGAAACCTTCCCCGAAAGCACCAAAATATTTGATACCAATTGTTGGAAATGAGTTGAGTAACTGAGAGGGGAGGGGTGAATCAGTTACCACAAGAAATTCCAAGTCCCTTAGATGTCTTAATTAAACTTATCACTCTACTCGGTTAACAAAATATATTTTGTTGTTACTCAGTTAACAAAGAAATCTTAAGATATTAAATGTGATTAACCTTTATTGATTAAGTGTAGAAACATAAAGCATAAATAAAATAACATGTACACAGATGACACCAAGATTTACTGTGGAAACCCAATTTGGGAAAACCACCAATTGCAACTAGTTACTATTTTTCACTCTTTTGAAGTGAGCCCTGTTAGGAGCCAACCCTACAAAAGGTTACAAAACACACTGTAAGGTGTGACCTTTCTAGAGGATTTAACCACCCTATTAGAAGTGGCCTTGTTAGAGGTCTTCAAACACTTCAATATAGAAATGCCACCTTGTGAGAGGATTTATGAAAGACTGTTAAGTATACTCTATTAAGAGATTGGGATCACTACTACAATTGTTAGAGAGTAACAATGAGTTTGACCTGATTAAAGAAGAAACTATCTTTGTAGATTTAGATCTCTATTTTGGCTTTAACTGGATCCTCAGTGATCAAATATTCTTTTGCAGCTCAGTCTAGATATTATGTCCTTAATCAGAATTCCATCATATTTTGCCTTCATTCTTCATATCAAAAACTCTACAACACATTCAATCCAAAATTGACCATGTATATATATGATAACCCTTGTCAAGTTGGCTTGAATACCCTTCCAAATGAACAATAAAACTTAAGTCTGTCGGCTGCAATTAACCAATTAAACATAAAGTGTAAACTATTGTTAGTTGGTTGACACTAAATGCATAACTCGGTTAACACTTTAATCCTTCGATGCCCAACCGTTACTCAGCTAAAACTAAATTTACTGTAATGCTTGAGTGAACTTGGTTAGTACTAAAAATTACTTGGCTGATACTGGAGTCTTCTTGAATGCTCGAGAGAGCTGGGCATACACTGACTGTGCTCAGTTAGGTTTAGACATATGTGTAATATCACTACATTTTTTTATACATTTGTGTAACATCAATGACAATACACAATTGAGTAATTGTCTTCAACAGAAGGAGCATCTTAGGATCTTGGCAATCTTGCATCAACCAAAAATATTTCCTTTAGTTTGTTTTATGTTATGTTCCAATTGGGCAATTTTTGGTATTTTCAGTGGCAGTCGATCTATTCTTCTTATTTTTGGTTGTGGTCATGAAAGTGTGTTCTTAGCTTCATCTTGAAGCTTTAACTATGATTTCACCTCATTTTGTTTCATCACACATAAGTTATGGAATATTCTTCACGTATTTGTCCTATTCTTCATTCCCGGTTGGTCATTGTGATTTCTGATCGGTTTCTCGATCTTCTAGTTGATTTTTTTTAGCGCGATCATGCTAGCTCATTATTAAGTTTGAGGTTGACATTTTTATACGATTGCATCACTTAAATATTTCATTGGAGGTTATTCTTTAAGATTTGGGTCCTAACCTATTTGGGTGTAATGTAATCTTTTCAAGGCTAACCAATGATTGTGATGAGTTTAGAATCTTATGGAATTGTTCCTAAGGAGAAATATGATCTCATAAGATTATTTGTCTTATCTTGGATAGGATTTGCAAGGTTTTTAGTGTAATTGGGCCTATGTGCTTGTCATGTATGATTGGCATGTAAAACAACATGTTGCAGATCTATTATAAATGATTTTTGATGATAATAAAAAGTTGAATCTCTTGTTTTTACCTATTTTGACTTGTTTTCTTCCACTATGTTGTGTTGGTTGCAAGGGTTGGACTGATCTCCTTGAGGTTTCTCAATCATTGAATGCATTAGGTGGTATTAGAGGGAGGTTGAAGGATGAACCCTAGAAGGCTAGAGAAAATGATGGAAGACTTTAGAGTAGAGATGAGGAATGAGATCAAAAGTGTGTTGATTGGATTGAGGAGGAATCTTGAGACTGAAGAGGAATTTGAGGAGGTTGTTGAATATCTTGAGACTGTAGATGTTGAGATCCCTACAAATGAGGATAGATTGTTTCAAGTTATGATACAAGTAAGTAAAGGTCATAAGATGGATGTTTATACTTTCACTAGTTCATTGCATCTTGAGGATTTGATAGAATGGATTAGAGAGTTAGAAGATTACTTTGAGATTGAAGATATCAGAGATCCATAGAGGGCTAGGTTAGTATAGATTAAGTTGAAGGGTCATGCTACCTTGTGCTGGAAGGAATTGCAGATATATAGAGAAGTGCATGGAGAGACAAAAATCACTAGATGGAAGGTGATGGTTGCTAGGTTAAATGCTAAATTCATTCGTGAGGATTATGAATTGGATTTGTTCAACAATTTGTATAATTTAAGGCAGAAGGACATGAGTGTGGAGGAATATATAGAGAATTTCTATAAGATGACTATCATATCTGGTCACAATGAGGTATCTATGGAGAAGGTGGATAGGTATGTTAATGGTATGAGATTTAATATTCAGGATGAGTTGAGTATGTTGAAGATTATTACTATTGAGGATTCTTATAAGTATGCATTAAGGGAAGAAGATAATTTAAAGAGGGGACAAGGTAACCTTAGAGGAAAATAAAAGTAAGTTAGCAACAATGTCAAGGAGAAGAAAACCATTGAAGTTGAATATGATTAGAAGATACCTAGAAGAGGGAATGGTAGAAAAGAGTTCAAGGATACCTATTTCAAATGTGGTGGCATAGGACATAGGGATTTTCAATGTACTGGAGGAAGTAGTAATAACATGGGTAAACATAATCTTATGGCACATGAGGAATAGACTACTAGTGAAGTTGTGGAAAATGAAGTTGAACGTGATATAGGAGAGTCTCTTATGCTTAGGAGAGTAATGTTGAGTAAGAGGGAAGCTAAACCTTTACAAAGGAGGAATTTTTTAGGACTGTTTTCAAATTAGGAGGTAAATGTTGTAAAGCTGTTATAGATAGTAGTAGTACTAACAACTTAGTATTAGAAGAGATGGTGCAGAAGCTTGGATTTAAGAGGCTTAAACATCCTTGTCCTTAAGGGATAGGTTGGTTTTCAGATGATCATAGGGTGGAGATGAAAGAGAAATTTTTGGTTAATTTCAAAATTTTACCTTCTAGAGATGAAGTGTTATGTGATGTTGTTGATGTAAAGTACCCAGGTCTAGTTGTTACCGACTATTGACAGTCAGCTTGACTGTGCTCTAAGGTCTCTTACACAGACCTTAAGAGGTATTGTTTCACCCCAAGTTTGAGGAAGTCACTAAGACCTTCACCTCAAGTTCCCTAGACTAGGCTTACATTGTAACACTACTATTTCATGCTATAGAACCCATTAGGATAGGTTCATTTCCCAAGCTGAACCGATGGGTTCAACCTGAAGAACACAACACACACTGTACACGAAATCCATTAAATATGCTCTTTCTTACTCACAAGAACTAAAATATTATAGGATGATATGTTCTGTGTCTATCTCCTTCTCTAATCTATCTATATCCATCTCCCTTAACTACAAAATCTTTTCAGCTATATATACATCCATCAAAATATCACCCAAAATATCTGATACTTGTGGACAACTTCAACCACCCTGCAAAGGCGGCCAAACTGAGCAATAAATGACCCTTCCAGAATAGGAAAAGGTGTCCCTAATCCTTTCAAGCAAAAACAACACGTAGAGAGTCATTGCAAATGACCCAGCTGGTCACAAATGTCACATCCCGCATTTCTTGGGTCGTTAACCGACATTACCGAGTGCCAGAGTTGACTTTTTTGAACAACAAAAACATCATCAATTTCCAACCCTAAGTGTTATATCAAAAACCTGACAACAACATAGTTTCCAATGGACATTACCAACAAGCATTGCTAATGAACAAAAACCAACAAACATCGTCGATGAACAGAAACTGACAAACATCACTGAAGAACAGTAACTGACAGATATTGCTGACGAACAATATAACTTAACTAAAAAGCATTGATCTCCATTTTCTAGAGCCTTGTTGCATTTCTAGAGGTTTAGATACCTCAACACACATCTTTACTAGGAAACAAATACCTAAGAAACTATGGTGTTTGTTCACCGGCTAACCTTAGTCATTACAAGAATGGTAAAACAAAACACCTTACAAACCAAAAATAACTTCTAGCCTAGAAATGTTCCTAACCTTAGGTGCACCTGCACCATACTCCCAAAGTGGAAAATAATCCAAGTCCCATGGATTCGGTGACCTCTTTCTAGTCTTCCAATTTGGGGGTACTATTTGGTGACCTTGATGAATCAGAAGGCCATCAACAATCAACACTCCTTACTTTGCAATAACCTTCAATGGGTCAACCACTTTTTCATGGGAGATGCCTTGTTTGTTTTCATCCTCTATAGGACATATGACTCTCCAAAATTGAGTCTCTGTGTCATTCTCATGACTCATAGCCCTTCTACTTTCAACAACACCCTCTGTAAACTTCTTCTCACCATATTCATGACCCCTTGCACCATGAGATTCCTCCACTACCTTTTGCTGCTTAGTATTTGCTATCAGATCTAATTTCTCCTCTTGTCCTGCCAATGGACAACTCTACACTTTATCTTCATCTAGGACATGTATTTGATCCTCATCTTTACACACCTCTACAACAACAGGAATCATCTCCTTAATAGGTGCTTGGTCATCTTATTCTTTCTTGCACAAGAACTCATCTCTCTTCTCTTGTTCTAGGAGTTCATGTAACTTGCTCTGAGTTACCATTAGCTTGGCTTCATTGACCTCTATTCTTTTGCTTATGTTTCTCATATCTTCTAGTATTTGGTTTCTTTCTTCCTCCTTCTTTGCTTCTACTTCGTCTTTGTGCTTTCTTTTTGAATCTTTAAAGGCTTTGTATGCCTCATAGATTACCCTCTCTTCTACTGTCAAATACATCTTGACTATCTTTTCCAACTGCAAGGATCTACTTCCTTGCTTTGATACCAATATGATGTAAAGTACCCAGGTCAAGTTGTTACCAACAGTCAGCTTGACTATGCTCTAAGGTCTCTTGCACATACCTTATAGGGTATTGTTTCACCCTAGCTTGAGGAAGTCACTAAGACCTTCACCTCAAGTGCCCGAGTCCAGGCTTACACCATAAAGCTAATATTTCATGCTATAGAACCCATTAGGATAGGTTCATTTCCCAAGCTGAACTGACGGGTTCAACCTAAAGAACACAACACACACTGCACACAGAATCCATTAAATATATTCTTTCTTATTCAAAAGAACTAAACTATTACATGATGATATGATCTGCGTCTATCTCCTTCTCTAATATATCTATATCCATCTCCTTTAACTACAAAATCTTTTCAGCTATATATACATCCATCAAAATATCACCCAAAATATCTGATACTCATGGACAACCTCAAACTACCCCACAAAGGCAACCAAACTGAGCAATAAATGACCCTTCCAAAATAGGAATAGGTTTCCATGATCCTTTCAAGAAAAAATGACATGTAAAGAGTCATTGCAAATGACCCAACTGGTCACAAACGTCACATCCCACATTTCATGGGTTGTTAACCGACATTACAGAGCACCAGAGTTGACTTTTCTGAACAACAAAAACATCATCGATTTCCAACCCTGGGCATTAGATCACAAACCCGAAAACAACATAGTCACCGACGGACATTACCAATAAGCATTGTCGATGAATAGAAACCAACAAAAATTGCTGATGAACAGAAACCGATGAACATCACTGATGAACAGTAACTGACGGACATCGCTAAAAAAAAGTATAACTTAACTACAAAGCATCGATCTCCGTTTGCTAGAGCCTTGTTTCATTTCCAGAGGTTTATAAGATACCTCAATACACATCTTTAATAGGAAACAAATACCTAAGCAACTATGGTGTTTGTTCACCGGATGACCTTAGTCATTACAAGAATGGTAAAACAAAACACCTTACAAACCAAAAATACCTTCTAGCCTAGAAATGTTCCTAACCTTAGGTGCTCCTGCACCAATTGTGTCTATGAGTTCTTGTCATGTTCTATTGGGAAGACCTTAGAAATTTTATAGAGGAGCTATTCATGATTGCAGAAGAAATTTAGTCACAATAGAGAAGGATGGACATAATTTTACCTAGTTCATTTGAAGGAAGCTGAAGGAGGAAGTACAAGGAATTTGAGTATGGTGAAGAGTTATTGTTCAGAGAAGCAAACTACAAAGGTTATTATGGATCATAAGAAGGATCTTGTAGATGGATCTGATGGAGGAAAGTTATTATCTGATTTTAGTAAGGGTAAAGTGGAGCAGCACATGAGTTTGGTTGCTAAATAGATAAGAGTTTGTAATAGAGGTAGATCGGTTATGAAAAAGGGAAGAGGTAGTGTTCTGAGATATAGTGTTGATAAAATGTATTATGGAGTGAGTACAAAGAAAAGTAAGTTGATGGATCTGATAGAAGAGAGTGCAGAGGTTCTGAGGTAGAGAGTTGCAGACAAGGAGGAGCTTTGGATATTGGAAATCTTGCATCAACCAAAAATATTTCCTTTAGTTTGTTATATGTTCTATTCCAGTTGGGAAGTTTTGGGTGTTTTTGGTGGCGGTCAATCTATGCTTTTGTTTTTTTGTGTGGTTGTGACAACATGTTCTTAGCTTCATCCTAAATATTTTCCTATGATCACACCTCATTTGGTTTCATTGCACATAATTTATGGAAGATTCTTTACGTATATGTCATGTTCTTCATTTCATGGTTGGTCACTGTGATTTCCGATCGGTTTCCCAATCTTTCAGTTGGTTTTTCCTAGTGCAATAGTGCTAGCTCATTATTATGTTTGAGGCCAAAAAATTTATATTATTGCATCACTTAAATCATTCATTACAGGTTATTCTTTAAGATTTGGGTCCTCGCCTATTTGGGTGTAATGTATTTACTCATTTCTTGGGGAATGTAATCTTTTCAAGGCTGACCAATGATTGTGATAGATTTATAAGCTTATGGATTTATTCCTAAGGAGCAAGATGATCTCATAAGATTACTTGGCTTGGCTTGGATAGGCTTTGGAAGGTTTTGAGTGTAATCAGGCCTGTGTCCTTGGCATGTATGACTTACATGTGAAACAACATGTTGTAGATCTATTGTAAATAATTTTTGATGATAATAAAAATTTGATTCTCTTATTTTTACCTACTTTATCTTGTTTTCTTCCATTGTGTTGTGTTGGCTACAATGGTTAGACCGATCTCCTTGAGGTTTCTCTATCCTTGACTACACAATTCTGTATGTTTCAAAGTGAATTGATTACATTCCTATATTCAACCCTTTGAATGAATAAGTATGTCTATGGCTAACAAGGATATGTAATTTTACCCTATGTACCATGATAATGTTATCCATGTGGCTTATTATTTTCCATATCAAGTTGAACAAGCTACTGCCTATAAGGAAAGTAACTTAGTAGCAGAAAGATATCGACATAATAAATATTCTTACCTCCCACCCACCCTTTCTTAGCCTTCTTGGTAGCCTGTACATGCTTACAATAAACCCAAAGAAGGTTATTTTTATTCACATCAATAGTATTGTCTTCATAATCAACCCCAAAATGCTAATGATTTTGGAATTTATGAGATCAAAAGTATATTGCAAGACTTCAACAAGAGGATGGATGAGATCAAGAGACAAAAATAATTTGATTTGCATCAGGAAGAGTGAGCTTATCAAATCTATCTTCACAAGAAGGAGATGGAATTTTGAAGGAGGTAGTATAAAGAGTATCTTTCAAAGGAGATAGAAGAAGAAGATGAGAAGATGAAGGTTTTATTTTCTCAAGCTCAGAAAAATCAGACTGAATCAGCTCCTTTAACTCCCATCTTCAATGAAGCTCCTTCAACTACATTGGATCTACCTATGAAATAAGAGGTTCTTGAGGTCAAAATTTCAAGCTTTAGACAAGGAGAGTCTCCTAAATATCCAAAATGAAAAATTACAAGTTTTAGGAACCCTCATTCATTTCAAGAAAAGAATTTTGAGGAACTTATTCAAGAATCCCACCCAATTGTTACATTTCCAATTCCATTCATTGGAAATGAAGTTCTCATACTCAATACACTGTGACTCATACAGGATGAACCTACATAGTCTTCTAAATTTTAAATCCCAAGTTTTTAGCCTATGGTTTCTCAAGAAAAACCTTTAAGAAAACCCATTATCTTTCAAGAAAACCCACAAACACCCTAAAATTCTATACCAAATGAGTCTTATCTAGAGAGACAAACTAGTGAGTGAGATAAGGAGTTTTGTGAGATACAAGAAAAGGCTTTTCTGGTAGTACATTTGTGAATGAATTTTACGATGAAAAATGAGACCTGTTGTAAGAAAATGATGAGCATACTTAGCTAGGACAACAAATAGAAGAGAATACAATTGTTGAAAAGGAAGAGTCAATATATTTGTTTGATGATTTACCTCGCTATGTTGAGAACACTAATGAAAAGGTAACTGGTTTCTTTGAAGAATTTACTAATTTTGCTAATTGTAATGATGAAGGCATGCTTGAACTAACTCCAATGGAAAGTGTTGAAGAAAAAGAGGGGATAGATGAATTGGATAAAGTGCTTCTATTTTAGATAGTAAATGAAGAAAGCATTGGCTTCAAAGAAGAAAAAGATGATATAGGTGTAGTATTTCATCAAATTGAGCAAAGTAAGGAAAAAGGATTGTTTCTCAAGGTATGGACCTAAATATGGTTTCAAATGTTTAAGAAAATAGGCAATCAGTTGACACAAATTGTGAAGTGCATAAGAAGATTAGTGAGGATCTTGAGGAATATTATTTTTTTGGCATCATAGATGATTTTTGTTTGAGTCTTGATGAAAATTTGACACTTCCTAAATCAAAATCTTATAAGAAGCATTGTCAAATGTGGGAACCCATTGTTCTCCTTGATTCACATGAAAAAAATAAGTTCAAACATCAAGATGATGCCAAATAAATGGCTCATGGGTATTAAGCAAAGGTTCCAAATCAAGAAGATGAGGTCAAGAAACAAGTCAACCAGTAAGAGATCAATTTGGTACTTCCAAACTTTATTCATTCAAGAGGCTATCCTATTAGACATATGGTATTGACAGAGGCCAAAAAACCATCTAAGGTTATGTTTTCACCCAAGCATGAAGCTTCAACCAAAGGGAAACAAAATCACCTTATCTATTTGCTTCCAAACAATGAAATGAACAACCAAAATAAGTGGGTAAGTGGGTTTTGTTGGAAGTCATATGGGAAAGTAGTATACAGAGAGGGGGGTGAATTAGATCTATAAATATTTTACACTTCTAAAACAAAATTAATTCAACATGTATTCATAAACATAAACTAAAATGTTTTAATAGATCTAACATCTAATCATATCCATATTGAACACATAACACAAATATTTGGTAAGCCAGAAACCCTTGAAGGTAAAAATAGGGTAGGGATGACACCCACAAATCTTCACTATTGTAGTAATAAAGTGTTCCTGTTAGGGCTACAAAGTTTGATCACTTCTGATGATCTATCCTGTGAGGGGTCTGCCCTATTAAGAGCTTACAGAATTATACAATCTACCATGTTAAAGGATTTAAACTCACAACTAAGTAAGAACTATGTTAAGAGATTTACAAAGGCTGTTAGGACTACTCTGTTAACAGATTTACCTTGATTCACTTGTTAGAATGTTTCAGTACCTGATCCTTTGTCCTAAAATTCAAATGATGATAACAGATCTCCTCTTTCCAACTCTTAATTGATCTCTCAGTTTGATATATATCTTTATTGTCCTTCACTTCTCTACTCTGTCACTCTACCTTGTTTATGCTTATAATATGCAAAACTCTAATTCACATACAAACTCAATCTCTGCTCCTCACATCTGCATCTACACACATACATATATTAGGGTTTGAAGAATATTTTATATAGATCATCTAATGAAGCATCTAGATAAAGATCAATGATCTAGATTCATCACTTTTTTTCTCTTAAGCACCCCTTATTTTGATTGCTTGCATTGCTTGCATAGGGATCAATGATCTCAGAAATAATGTGTAATTAACACATTAAATGTCATGAATAATTATTATATGATTCATAGAAGTTGTCCAAAATAGTTTACCTAAGTGTTTGTGCCATTCCAAACACATTTATCAAAATTGTCTTACTCGGCATAAGTAAACTCTGATGCTTGGTCAAAATTGTCACTCGACACAGACTGTCTATGCAAATCGGCAATCATTCTGCTCGGAAATTACTGAGTACTTGGCAACCACTGAATTTCTTAGAAGTAACTACTTCTTAGTCTCGGCCTTAGTGGGATGGCTCAGTCATAGTGATGATCGGCCAACCAACCTTGATTATGACTAAGTGTGTGACACTTTTAGACAATAAAACTTGGAGATCAACAGGTTTATCTCTTTCTTTAAGAATCATTACAACAATTGATGAAGTGTTTGTCATTTCTTCATATCCCAATGGTTATTCAAGAGAATGTCAGGCATTCCAAATTGAAGAAGAAAGACAATTATTTCAATCAACCTTGTAATGGATTTTTTTGACTGATCTTGTCATTTGGTAATTGTAAGTTAGGTTAGGCTTCTCATTTTCAATAAGATGTTGTAGCATAAAGTTTTAGTGTCAATTCTTTAGTTTTGATTCATGTTTTTGAGTCTTGTTTTCATATCTCCAAGTGTTATAGCACATTTGTAAAAACCCAGTGTTTGTTTAGGTGTTGTCATATATTTTAAAGTGGCTACATAAAAGTATGTTTCAATATTTTTTTAGTCAATTAAGACTCTATGCCCAATGTATATCATATAGGCTATTGGTCCTTACTTTTGAGCAAGCAAACACCCCTGAGAGGTCGCCAAAATGTTTCCTATTTTTCACTTTCAGGTAAAAAATAGTTTGGCTTAGGGCCCTATTTTTATTAAAGGTTTTGGTCCTATAGCTAGAGTTGTCTCATATACATTGATATTAGTGAAATAACATTTTTAAATTCAAGAGCCTTTATTATTAATCACAAGTCTAAAATGGAGGCCTATTGTTGTATGTTCATTTTTATTAATAAAAAAAGGTTGTGCAAAGGAAAGGTCATGGGTCTTGTTTCAAGGGAATTGTTCAAATTTGCATTTTGTCATTTTTCTTAACTTTAGTTCCAACCCATGGTGAAGACAAGAACCTAAGGTTTTTCCAAGTTTGAATCCCTAGTTTCATCTTTCTTCTCCATGGCCATGACTAAAATAGAAATCCTTTCAAAATAATAATATATGCATGAAATACTAAAGTTTATAATAAATTAAAACAAATATATGGTTAACAACAAGTTTAATGGAGTGAAAATGCCAAGACTCGTACAAACATAGAGATGAGATGAAAGATTGAGGTAATAACTGTATCATCTTAAAATGGAAGCACTTCCATGTTAAGAGAATTTAGCCCTCCTTAGGGGATTTTTTTGACCTCCACCATATCATCCTCCTATTTCTACATCATCTCATGCTTCTGTGCTGGTTTAGGACCCTGATTGGGCCTCTCTGGGCACCTCCTACCCCACCTGGCATATTTTCCAAGGGTTCTGACCCCCTGGGTCAAGGTCAACCTTGACATTGAACAGGTCAGGGTAAACCTAAACCTTGACCTAGGTCAGGGTCAACCTCAACCTTGACCTAGGTCAGGGTTGACCTCGACCTTGACCTGGGTTCCTCTTTCAAATTTGGAAATCTATCGGTTGTCGGAGGTCATCAAAAATTCATTTCCCGCTTCCGGGTCGACTGTTTTGGGGTTCCAAAGTGGTAAATATTAAATTATATTTAATATAGGTCCTCTCCTAGGGGTAAAGGCTTTAACAGGAATTTAATTCTTCTATGTCTTCCTCCTTAGAAGATTGTGCCCTAATTTCATATAAAAGGAAGCCTTCTCCTCTCATTTTCTCTAACCATCAACTAAGTAAGAAAAGGTGATCAAGCAAAAGTTCAAGCATCCATTGTTCTACATGTTTTCAATATTTCAAGGTGTTCAAGTCTTCCTCTCAAGCATTCAAGTTCTCCATTGAAAATCAAGGATTCAAGCTTTCAAGCCTTTGAAGGGATTTGGTTCAAGCATTCAAGATTCATCATTCAAACCCTAGATCTAGCCATCATGATGGTGTGATCTTCCTTCAAGATCCTTTGTGCATCCTGTTGGTACCCATATACACCCCAGTTTTTAAACTTTCATGTTTGGGGTCTTGAATCTCTTTGAACTACTTTGAACCAAGGTTCAAAGAGATTCGAAGTGGTTCAATCATAGGTTCAGGGTTCAGCTCAGACTTCAATTTCGACATCACAGTTTTGATGATATGTTCTTATATCAAAGACATGACTATGGATGTAGATTCAAAAGTTTGATGATTCAAAGGATGAAACAACCGTGGATTCAGTTTAGAACATTAGTTTGTGGGCTCAAAGACACGAATGATCAGTTCAATGTTTAAATCTCAAATTCAAATAATCACAAATGTCAATGATTGGATTTTCTTCCTTTAGTTGAGATAAGAACAAGATTATGGAAAGATCCAACCAATAGTCATCAAACACGAGCATCTTCCCAAGAAGTAACATTTATGGGGTATGTTTAGTGGGATTCCCCGATATGTTCCAAAGGTGAGATCACGGTCTCTACACATATATATATAAAGAAGAAGTCTTTATTTTAAATAAAGATAACTCTGCTCTAGTAATTATTCAGGATCATTAGCTTAGATGATGGGAATCCCAAAGCTCCAAGCCATGATCATTCAACTGAAAGACTCTGAGTCATACACATACACAAATGGATGCAAAAAGCATGAGAACATCATCAGATTGCCCGATAGAAAGTAATGCCACTTGCTCGATGCTCGATGATTTTCCATCTCCCAACTCATGAAGTTAATGCCCGCGGCATTCAGATAGAAGATTGCAGGAATGAACTAAACTTGAAGACAGTAGATATATGTCCAATGTCAAGCATTCATTGGTGTCACATAAAAGGGATGGGTTCCTACCAGTCTTCTCTTTGGAAACATAAACTGCGCATGTGATCATTACAGAATGCCGACAAACTTTTTGACAGTATGCTCAAGCTCGATGGGCATATAGTAGGAACCTACTAAGTGAAGAATGCAGAATTCAAGTTCAAGACAGATCGATATCAATTCCCAAATCTCCAAAATATGGGTAGAAGTAACTATTCATGTGATGCCCATGGCCAAGAAGAGACTCAGATGTGAAAGTTTTGAAGTACTGTTACAACACCGAGCGCCTATGAATGTTGAGCATATTGTGTAAACCTGCGTGAGATAAGTAATGGTGAGAAAGGTTATTGACATGGATGGGCATGAATGTTTAGTCGATGACCTGTACAAAGGCACCTGATGGGTTTGTAATCGATGAATTCTTTTTGAAGACAAGCAACTTTCAGAGGCAAAAGAGATTCACAACACTGAGTTGATACATTGGAGCAATATAGCACCCCACAGTCTCAGGTGTAGTTGTAACCAACTTTCACTCTATGTAATAAATATGGCAAGTAAATATCATGCAAGCACACGATTATTTTAGCATTGAAAGAGGTCAAAATCATAGAATATTTCCCAATACAGAAGGACACTACCAATAGCAAGTAGCGGTAGACTATGTACTTATCGGGCTGATGGGGTTGTATTCGAAACAACTAAATTTGTTGGTCATAGCAATGAGCATTCTAAGATGCATAAAAATTTGAGCAGGTAACCATGAGAAGGTTGGAATAGGTTTCGAGGCTATGTTCGGAGAAGTCAATACCCAACCCTCCAAGAGCTGCGAGATCCATCTTCCATTTCTTTCTTTCATCGGCCCTTGCAGATGATCAGGCTCCTTATCGATTCAACTATATTTGTTTCATTACCTACAAGATGGAGGAATATATTTCAAATTAATTGGTTAAGCACCCGTGTGTAGACATGTTCGTAGTTGATCATCAATGATATGAGACAGCGATGTCAATAATGAGTGTTGGGTATGGCAGCAATAGTAATGTTGGAGCACATATGGACCCGATCTCAATGCTAAGATCACAGATGCAAAAAATTCCATCATGGCGGCTTCTCAATGAGGAATATGCAAGTCAAAGACTTTATGATGCTTTAGAAACTATGAAAAGGATATCTCCATCATTTGACTATTTCATGAAATATTAATATGTTGTTCGAGAGAGTGCATGAGAATTATTTGATGTAATGTCAGTAAGGTTCAGCAGATATGAAAGCGAAGTGATGATTGTAGCAGATTAAGAGATAAATGAGAATAACAGTGAATCCTCCAGTGTGGATGTTTGGCACATGTAGGGGCATTCTTGGCACGTGAAATCATGGCTCAAAAAGTGCTCGAAATGGTGAATTTTAGCATCGAAGGGAAACCTCAGAAGTTGTTGACATAAAAAAAGGTGCTCGGGCTGAAAGCTTTTATATAGACCCACGGTGTATACAAGGGAAGCCACCTGATTTTGAGGAAAATGGTTTCAAATATTGTAAAGTCCTCAATATTTGAATTCTTTTGAGATAACCATGCATCACGATGTCAGTTATAAACAGTGACACCTGTCATCTAAGATGGAAATGGTTGTGATTATTTTTCTTCATGAAAACATTAGAGGAATTCTAAGGAGGAGTCGTGTCAATTAAAGAGAGAAAGTTATTAAAGACTAAAAAGAGGAGAGCTCAAAAGGAGATGAAATGAAATTTCATCGGGAGGTAATTAAAGATTTTGATTCCAAGAAACAGTTATTCTGGTAACCGAATGGCTACGGAATTGAAACCGAAAGAAAAAAAAAAGATAAAGAGGCCAGCTGAAGATAGAAGAGAGGGTTCCAGTTTTTTGAATTTTGCAGGGAGACTTGGATTTCTCTGCAGACTTTGTGCTGTAGGGGGGATTAGTTTTTAGTGTTTAGATTCATATTTTATTTGAGACTGAAGTAGCAGTAGATAGATATAGTATGTATGAAGGCTCTTTCAGATGACTGTGTGCTAAAGGAAGTTTTTAAATATATATATATCATTCTGATCACGTTTCAAAACTTTGAGTTTGGAGCAGATTAATCATGGTTACTTTGTGAACATATGGTTGATCCTATGTGATATATATTGTTGCCTTTTCGAATCTCATATTGTTCATTGGAAGAAGTACTTTGAGATAGTAGTTATTTCATTTTCTTAGATCATTTTCAATTTTCTTTGGATGAAAAGACTTTGTGTTTTTCATCCTTCTGCATTTAGTATCAAATACCATCACCTCACTACCTAAGAGTACGTGAGAGAGCCTTATGCACTTTCTGGAAAAAGTGCAAAATAGTTTTTATTCATTGTAAATCTTACACGGGGAGCTGTACCTAGTTAATTTAGAGGGCACTTACGTTCTTTATTGTGAAGTGACCGAACTGTTGTGTTGCAATTTGTCTTTCAGTCTTGGGTGTTCAGGAGTCATTTTGTGCAGGTGTTTTGGGAAGACAAATCTGTTCACCAACACATCCTCAAGACTCTTTCATCATCTCTTCAAGGTGGATTCCAAGCATAAAATCATGGAGGTTTATGGTTTCTAAAGTCCATGCTTTCATATCTACATACTTGCTTACATTTGAATTGCAATTACATACCTATTCAATATCATAGCTTCATTGTTAGATTCAATTCTACTACTTGTTAGCATTCTTATTTCAATTATTGATTTCAAGGTTAATTCCTAAATCAGGGTTTGACTAAGGCAAACCCCTCCCCCACAATAAACAAACCTCTTTTTCTTGTAGGTACAGGTTTGGGATTGCAGATTTGAGACCAGATCTAGATACCCTTTTCGGCCTTCTGTCAGACTCCGCGAACAGATTCTCTGTCGGACCTATGGAGGTCAAGGTCAGCATTATTGGGTCAGGGTTGAAATTTGTGGGTCAAGGTTGACCTTTTTCATAAGACAACATTGAAACGGAAAAATATTTCTGGGTTTTGTTCATCTCTACATTCTGGTTCCGGATCATACTTCAGTTTTTCCAGAAATAGAGTATAGAGCCTAGAAAACAACATTCTTTGATCTGCAATATTTCAAGGTTAGTATATTTCTCCTATCCATTTCAATTCAAATCCTTAATCATTCTAAATCTATCACATATTTACACCCATTCATGCCACATTTTAAGAGGGAAACTTAGAATCTCCCATTCCTTCAATTACTGTCATATATCATTTCTATACATATAATTAACAAAATTTAAGGTATCTCTCTTGTTATTCTCCTTTCCAAATAGTTGATTCATTTGTGCATTAGCCCTTCCTTGGGGTTGATCAACT
>MU225495.1:1961269-1982751 GCA_018584345.1 Thuja plicata | reverse complement strand
AATAAAAGAGAAACATCTTATCTTCTCCCTAATCACAATTGCAATACACAATCAATATAATTCAATTAAATATAAAGTAAGGTTAAGGAAATCAATATACTCTAAGCAAATCAAACCTCCACATACACGATTTTCTACTTTACAATAACACTGAGAAATAGTGATTAAGCCTCCATAGTCATGTTTCACACATATCTCAAAAGCCATGAACTGAGCTTTTGTTTTTTTGGACATAAATTAGAAAACATTAAAAAAACCTATTAAATTTCACAAAATCATAGTTTGTATTTCTGGGGAAATCTTCACCAGTTTGTAATAGCACTGTAGATGAACACACAACAAAATGATGGTTATTTCTAGTTAAGGGTAGTTTGGTAGCAATAGAATAATCAGTTAAGGCCCTGATTATTGGGATTTTCTGTTAGGATTAAGTAATATTGAGAGGGGGGTGAATCATTATTACAACACTTTAATTAAAACTTAACAAATTCAAGCTTAACCATGCAATTACTAAAATAAGAAGAACATACACATAAAATAAATAAATCATAACACCATGATTTGTTCATGAGGGAACCCTGGCTAGGGGAAAATCTTGGTGGGTATGATACCCACAAGTAATTCACTAAGAGTATAATGTCCCTTTTAGGAGACCTAGCCCTGTTAGGAGCTTAATATTACATTTGGTACATATCCATGTTAAATGATAGAAACCTTGTATACAAGGAGCTCACTTCTCTTACAATACAAAACTATCCTTTACAATGATTTATCAAAAAGTGAACTATACAAGAATCTACTATGCTCAAGTAGTCCTAGTTATAGCTCACAATATCCTCTATCTGATTTTGACATCACATTGCATCTATCTATTCCACACATCTTTTCACTTCTCAAAACATCTTCACATATATATTCGATCTCATAACTCTTCCATTCGGATCACAAATACATCACAAAACATGTC
Organism: Thuja plicata; assembly: GCA_018584345.1. Lineage (NCBI taxonomy): Eukaryota > Viridiplantae > Streptophyta > Pinopsida > Cupressales > Cupressaceae > Thuja > Thuja plicata. Next base: position 1,981,784 of record MU225495.1, on the reverse strand, counting down.
CAACACTTAATCAAATAGAAAATACATAGTTGGAGATCATACATCAACAAATTAGGGTAGGACCCAAACCAATTCCAAAGTAGCACTTCTATATTCCACATTATACTCCCTTAAACATCATGACCAGTTATCTTCCATGTTTCACTATCGCACTATCTTCGCATAACTTCAACAAGTTGTAACTCTCTCTAGTCAACTCATAAATGAAAGAAACCTTAACTAAAGGTATACTACGTCCCCTAATACATTACTCTAAGCTCACATGATTTAATTCATCACATGCTATGCTTGCCATTAAAAAATGTGTAACTGTACCCTATCAACTGCTTCCTGGACATAGTCATTTTTCCAAATAGAATCTTCATAACTGGAATGTATTCCAAGTGAACATGCCAATAATTAGTGTTTCCATAAATGAAAACCTCTATTCTATACTTATCAGGCAACTTGCCAACAATCTCCCCCTTTAGCATCGATGGAAACATTTAGCAAAAAATAACTAAGTGTCAAATACCAAACTTCACTTCTGACTATACATTTTTCATACTACACTTATTACTCCCCCTTTGACATCAATGCCAAAGGCATACTAAAATAATATATCTATATACATATCAAAATTGTAGAGCTGCTCACCAAAAACTCATACCATATGAAGAATGTCTTGAAAAGATGTTTCCAAGATCTTTGAATCTACTTTTCATGTCTTCTCCAAGGTCTGACCTACATGACTAATACCATTCAAAGAAAAGGATGATATCTCTGCATCCTTTAGTGCCATAGGAAGAGATTCATCAAGGGACTTCTTCAATGTCTCTATGTCCTCAAGGTGTTTCTCTAGAATTGATAGTGTAGGAGTAAGCATACTCCTCAACATAGAAAATATCCCCAACACTCTTGACTTCTCATTGTCAAGCACACTAATTTTTTCCACTAACCTGGACACTTCCTTATCCATCTCAGAAATAGATTGTGAGGAGGACTAATAATTATTTTCCAAATCATCCAATGTCTTCTCATCATTATGGATTATGTCCACCACATTCTGTACATGCCTAGAATGGTTTATGAAATAGTTGTACATCTTCTTTCCATGATTAATGCAAGACCTAATACTAGATATAGTGGTATCTAATGTACTGATATCCCACTTCAATGAGAGGAATATATCCTCTAACCTATTTTCCATGTACTCTCTCTCAACTTTCATAGCATCGACCTTCTCCAAAGAAGTAAAGTGAACATAAAATTCATCAAGGAATTTTTTCAAGTTATCCACTATATCATTTCCTTGAAAGGTGAAAGGTAAGGGTAGAATGTTGTTTATTCTATCTACAACCTTGTCCAATACCTTTTTCTTTTTCTTCGTCCTTTCTTCTGATCTCTCCTTAGCCTTAGAAAAGTCTATGAATGACAATTTCATCAATTTATCCTCATCCATGCCATCAACATCAATGTTCATAGGTTTATCATCACTTTCCAAAAATAGAGTTGAAGAGATGGGAATTGATATATTAGTTTCTTGCTTAGCTTCTTCCTCGGTCTCATCTTCCTTCTTTACCTCAACCAAAATCTCTTTAGGTTCTTCCTTAGTGTCTTGATCTTTTTCCTCACTAGCTCCTTTCATTTATTCCCTAGTAAATGTGCCAAGATCTTGTGTATTGATTGTGCTTTGTTCATTTCTTCCATCTTCTTCAGTCACTGTATCAATATTTCTTTGAAAAGGGTCACTAATATCCTATGAAGTGTCCAAAGACACATGCACACCAGAAAAAAATAAGTCTGGTTACTTAAATGTACTAAAGAATTGGTTACTATCATCTTCATCCTTATATGAGTCAATGTGTACTTTTACAGACTTATAAGACTCTCCTTTCAAAATGGTTTTGGGCTTAGTAGCCTTGTTCTTGGGAGGTTAAGACTCTTCTAGTTCAACTTCCATTATATTACCTTATCAATAGCCTTTTTAGTTTCTTCAATTATTTCATCATACTTTCTCTCCATAATCTTTATCAATATAGTTTTTCCTCTCAGTAGGGGCTTAATGGCTTTCATTATTTTGTTATGCTCAACAAGTGAAACAATAGGTATCATGTTTTCTATGGATTTTACTCTTATCTATTCATATTATTTAAGTTCTAGCTGCTTCCTCACCTCTAATTTATCATACAAATCCTTGGTAATACTACCTTTTATTTCAAGTAGATTCTTTTTAAATACTTGCATGTGATTAATAACAATGTCTTCAATAAAAAAATATCATTTTCATTGTACCTCTCATAGTATTTAGGAAATTGATTCAACTTTCCTTGATTGACTATACTCTTTTCCAAAATCCTTAGATTAGTTTTCCAAAGTTGTCTCAAGGTTGGTTTATCTTCAGTTTTCTCCTCTATTTTCTTCTCTTTAATCTTCTTTTCTTCTTTCTTCTGTACTTCTTTCTTCTCCACACCAATCCTCTCCCTTTTAGGAGGTGATTTTTCTTTAGAGGACCTTGTCCTTCTCACATGAATCTCTTATGCCTTCACTATCTTAGTCATGCTTATTCTTTGTGATGTCCTCTTAGGTTGTGTAGGAGTGGTATCAGGTACATCAACCACAATAGGAGGTGAGTCAACAACCTCTATAGCTTTAGGAGGTGGAAGGGCTGCAGGAGAAATGCTTGCTAATCTATAATCTCCTTCTTTTATCTTCTTCCTAACCTCTTTCATATCATCTCTATTTATACACACCTTCTCTACAATATTATAAACCATTTTCTCAATCTTTCTTTTTCTTGTTGCCCTAGTTTGTTCATCTCTGATTTTGGAAGACTTTTCTTCATAAGTTCCCCATCTTTCTTTTGAAGAATCAATCTTGGAAGATATAACATGTTCTACTTTCATAGTAAGAACCTCTGCACTAACCTCATAACCCATAGGGTAACTCCACTTATTTATAGGTTCAATTTCCTAGAAGCATACACAATCAGTTTCAACCATGAAACATATTATATCTTTGTAATTATCTACTATTACCTCAGGAATTCTCATTCTTTCCTTTATTTCCTTTGAATAATATTAAACATACCAAATAGTTCTCCATCCACCCATTTACTATTTTATCTTCTATAACTGTTAGTCACTTGAATACCTATGGGTTCATTGTCTTTCCATGCCCTAGGGTGCATTTGAGGAAACTTATGAACAATATGAGTATAGATATGTATCACTAGTGATCCAAACCTGAATGCTTTTGATTTGTCTCACTTGATCTACTTAACATTCTCTAGGAATTTATGTCTTCATACTTCACACAAGTTGTATTTCACATTTCCCTTCACCATTTTATAAGCTATCAAGATAACACCCGCAAAAATAGAATTAGGTCGACAGTTGTAATGAAGTTTGTACCCAAAAACCATAAAAATCATTCTCGCATCTTGCTGAAAGATGTCAGAAATAGTCATTTCCCTCTTTTCCCAATTAGATTGTGTTAGAGTTTTCACTTGTTTCTTTTTGTTCTTCTCCACAACAGGGATAATGCCAATATTATCCAACTTAGTCATTGTTACCCCATTTTTATGTGCATTCAATTGGTGACAATTGTTAACCTATTTACTAAGTGAACTTGCTAAAATACCTGAGATTGAAAATTATTATATGATCTGCATTAAATTTGAGTTCATTTTTTGAAGCTAAGTTGAAAGTACATGAAAAGGAAAGAAAATAAAATCAGCTATCCAATTAAATACATATACTGGATCATATACAAAATTTAAGCATGAATGACATGTATGTGTAGAAAGAAAAGTAAAGAAAATTAGAAGAGCTCACACAAGTCATGATCATAGCCAAACCTTAAATATTTTATGGGTACATATATACATACATAAGTGACGCATAAGAAGATAAATGGATACAAGTCATTTCCTATTAAAAGGAAGAATTTTGAGTCCATTCCAACTCTCGTACTTCTCCAGTACCTACAATGATGAACATGGGATTATATTCTGAAGATCTAAGCAATAACTTATATCTAATGACCTATCTATATCTACAGTCACACATGTCCATACATAATCATGAGCTATCAAAAGATGATCCATGCTCAAGGAAGGTGTAGACTCAAATGATGTAGAAAGAGGAAAAGTACCATGTTTTACTTTGTTAGAAACACTGAGAGGGGGGGTGAATATGTGTTTGCGTATTTATTATATTTTAGCAATTTAAACATAAATAAAATATACATCCAATGAAGCTTAACACAAGAACATATAACACATGATATTATTACGGGGAAACCTTGATCAAAGGAAAACCCCGGTGGGAATTAGTACCCACAAATATTGCACTAGTATAATGAACCTATTAAACTTCCTTTTCCCTATTAGGAGAAGTATTTACAATGTAGCTAAAGGCAGAAATGTAATAGCAAACTGCATGTACAGTGACCTGGTTAAAGGCCTGACCCTATTAGGAGTCTTTTACAAAAAACCCTGTTAGGGGTGAGGACTCATTGTCCAAGAGCTCATTTCTCAATGAGAAAGAAGGCTACAACCTCCTGAGAATAGATATGCACTATATCCAAAAGTGAATTGCTATATATGACATAGATGTTTGATCAGTTCAAGTTACGCGCTTATGCTCTTATCTTCTTTAGGGGCTCTATCTCATGCTAAAATCTTTACACTGCTCTACTCTACCTATTTCTTTGACACTTCAAATATATCTTTTCATTACATATATATATGTGTGTGTGTGTGTGTGTGTGTGTTTATGCCTGAATAGACGTGACTATAAACAAGACCTTAGTCGGCCCAAAAATATAATACATGACACTTCCAAACAAATTGGATTAAGTGTGTTTACTACAATAATAAAGACATGATTACAAACATAATATCATAGGTGCTTGGCCTTTACACAACAAAATATTATATGCTGATCCAAAACATAAGTCGGCTCCATGCTCTGTCTTCTGAACTGCAGTAGTACTGTTCTTGCTATAACTTATTTGTACTATGATTTCATGCCATGCGTGTCTAGAATTAGTATGTACACATAACATAGAACATGTATGTGAATGTGCATACCCTGATTCGATCGCTTGCATGTGCGCTGATGTGTTGATCACTGTATAACTCTGTCTGCCTTGTTTTCTATACTTAGTAATTTTTGTCTTCCAAGTTTACTTGACAAAAACTCTATATGACTTTGTTTCCATAATGAAAAAACAAAATAAGTCGTGTATCCTCTGGGAGTCAACTTGCCAACAATCTCCCCCTTTTTCATTAATGGCAACAAAGGAATGTGACCAAGTTACTCAAAATCTCAAAATTGACTTAACACAAAAAGAACTTTATATCATTATATCTTTTTAACATATACATACACTACTCCCCATATATACACTTATTCTTTATATATATTACTCCCCCTTTGACATTAATGACAAAGGTGTCCAAAAACTTGTAAGTCTCTAGGTACCTACTCCATGTATACATCTGGATATACAATCTGAAGAGACTTGATCTCTTTCTACCAAAATGCCTTCATTGCATCAACTGTCTGGAGATGGGCGCATAGAGCATATGTGAGATTTTCCATTTTTATCAGATCCATGCAGGGACCTTGACCATACATGACCATAGTGGCATCAATCTGTTTGATGTTCTCATCCAGAACTGCTAAGGAGGGTGCTAGTGCATTTCTCAGTTGAGTCTGCCTGATTCTTATCTTATTGATCTCAAATTTTTCCTTTTCAATCTTGTCCAACTAACCTTGATAGATATTGTTGCAGATGTTCATGTCTTGCATGGATGTTTCAACTGATTTTCTAACACTGTCAACCAAGATATCTTCCTATTCTATCTTTTTGATATGTTCAGAGGTGAATTTCACTCTGTCCATGCAGTTTGCTATTACATTTCTGCCTTTAGCTGCCAACTCTTTCAACATAGACTGACCAATCTTTAATGAGTTTAGATATAAGGTAAAATTCTTTACCAATTCATTTAATCTTTCCTTTTTATACTCATCTTCTACAATTCTAGTAGCTGAGTCTACTAATCTTGTAAAATGTGCTTTGAAGCTTGTTAGGATGTTGTCTATATCATCAAATGACTGAATTTTAGCTACTTTCTTGTCCACAGGTACTAGGTCATTTAGAATGTTCACTGATTCCAAGAAGAGAGGGTTTCTCATAACCTATTTTTCTTTGGCTTTTTCCATGGCTAGGATGTTGATCTTGATCAAGTCTTCTTCTCCCCATGCATCCAGACTTGCTAAGTCAGGAGTTAAGCTTGACAACAATGAAGTAGATGGTTGAATGGATGGTGTGAATATAGTATTCTGACTAGTATCAATGCATTCACTTTTAACTGGGATCTCCATGACTAGTGTTTCATTATTTTGATTATCTTCCTCTTTATTCAAGTCTATTGAATCTGTAGAGGGAACTTCATCTTGTTGTAAAGATGTGTCATCAATGCACACCTCCTTTGTCTCCTTAGTGCTTACAAATGCTTTTTCAACTTTGTCCATATCATTGTCAGATGCGGTCATGGATATTTTGATATCATCAATCACTATAGTGTCTCCTGAATCTTTTACTATATCAAAGGCTATTGAAACTGAGGGTGTTGAAACTTGTGGACCTGTCTTAGGTGCATTCTAAATCACTGGTTCTGCTACTTTTTTGGGAGGAACTGGAGTTATCTTTGCTATAGGCGTCGTTGAAGGATACATATGTCTATCCATAAACACTTGTGAAAAATCTTTTTCAGTCTCTTTCCCAACTAAATCATACTCTTTGTTCATAATATGAAGAGTCCTTGTCTTGTTTTTGAGATGAGGCTTTAACAAATCTAATAGAATTGCCTTCTCATCATGTGCAAAAATAGGGAGAAGAGTATCCAATGTTTCTTCTCTAATTCTCATATCTTCCTTAATTGCATGTCTTTTGATTATCTCTAGAATGTTCCATAACTTGTCTGGTATCACTGTTTTAAGTTCTAGAACTGAATTTTTAAACTTAATCATGTGAGAGATGAGCATAGAATGTATCTCAGATTTATCTATTTCCTGATACTTGTCATAAACCTTTGTAATTGTATCTAGTCTTCCTTCATTAACAATCTTGTTCCTTAAGACATTAAGACTAGGTCTGAATCCTACCTCAGGAGGAGCTTGAGTATTTCTTACTGTGCTCCAAGTTGTTCTTGAGGATGGGGACTAGTGGGAGCTTTCTTCCTTCCTCTAGACTTCTTTCTTGGTACAGAAGGTGGAGAGGATTCTAGATCAATTGTGGTAGAGGGTGCAGAAGTGCTCTCTTTAGTCTTCTTCTTCTTCTTCTTCTTCTAGATGTCATCAGACTTCTCTATTTTAACTTGTGCAGAAGTTTTCTCAAGTTCTTTTGCAATCTTGGCTTCCCTTGCTTTATCTAGCTCTTCTTGTGTGACCCCATGAAATTTTAGGATGCTAGATGTAATTCTAGATGCCTTCCTTTTGTTATTAGCACTGTATAGGACATAATTCACTTCATTTGTCTTCTCTCTGTAAGTGTCCTACCTGGGCTCATTAGGATCTTTGGGTGCAGATAAAAGAACTTGTGCATATCCTTCCAGCACATGTTCCTCAACTTCATAACCAAGTGGATGAATCCATTTGGTTCTAGGCTCAACTACCTCCATGCAAGTGCAGTCAATCTCTACCATGAAGCATATGGTCGCCTTATATTTCTCTACTATTTTCTCAAATAATCTAAACCTATTTTGCAATTTTATCCTAAATGTCTTGATGTCCATGTCCATAGAATCCTTCACACTACTCTTTGATGTGGCTTTTAGTGAAATCTGAGGCATAGTGGGTTTGCTTCTGTCTAGGTAAAGATTTGCAACCTTACCAACAATGTGGAAGTACAGGTAGATGATCAAAGATCAAAACCTGAATATCTTTCTCTTGTCATGCTTGATAGCCTTGATGTTCTCAATCAGTTGTGTGTGCAATAGTTCATAGAGATTGTACTGAGTGTTATCTCTCACCATCCTTATTACTACTAGAACTTTTGCTGTAGACACACTATTTAGTCTGCTTGCCTGCTGAAACTTGTAACCAAGTATCATAGTGAGAAGCTTGATGTCATTTTCCTTAATAGGATCAACTGTCATCCCATGCCTATCACTCCTGGATAAGCATGCTTTCTCAACCTATTTCTTAACATCCTTACCAGTTGGAAGAACTGGTCTAGTCTTAGGTAGTCCAGTCATGTCATGGATTAGGTCTGTGGTAATGTGGATGGGAACTTCACAAATCTAGTAGAGGTCATCATGTATCCTTCTCAACAAGATTTTAACCCATTCTGGCTCGTAGAATTCATGCACATTAGAATACTCAAAGATAGGGTTATCAGTGAGATGCACGTATTCCTCCTTGAATGAATAGTTAGGTTTTATCATTGACACCATCAGAGTAGCTATACTGTTATCCCCAATGGTTTCCTTCTTACAGTAGATGTAAGTGTGAATATATTCCACATGTATGACTCCTAGCGGAGTCATAGAGAATGCCCCTTCAACATCATCTAATACAGACTTGAATGGATGCTTCGTAAAGACAAATCTCTTTCTTTTACTAATGTAAAATACAACTTGGATTTCCATACTTACTTATGGCTTGATTAAGTAGGGTTTCACAGTAAATTAAAATGACATGACTAGTAGGGTTCCGTTCCAACTTTTATCCATTCACTTAATCACCAAATCTGTTATCCTTTAGTGATTTGATGCTCAGTGCTCATGTTCTCTCTAAATTTTGTGATCTTTAAATGCAAATGTGAAGATGATAGAATATTTACTGATTTTATAAAGGTTACTACATTTAATGCTTGCTACCGTACGCAGTTTCATAGAGAGTTCCAAACTTTGTTCAAAATGAAATATAGATAATGCATGCATGCATACTACTAAAAATTATGATTATAAACATAAATCTAAAGGCACATACACGGAGGTGAGTATATTAGCTGCGCAAGAGTTTAGAGCTAGAATATCTCCCCCTAAGACCAAGAAGGTCAGCTAACCAGAAGTAGAGGATGCGTCCACTATGGATACATCTACTACCTTGTTCTCATCAATATCCTTCTTTACTTCGACCCATACTTTATCTGAGTTAGCTTTAGCTTCCACAAACTTAACTTCTCTTGATTCTTCAAATAGAGACTTTTTAGGATTATCTTGTTTTTGAGTTCTGGATCTATAGAACCTTGAGATGTGTCCAGCCTTTCTACATGAGTGACAAATGATAGGAGGTCTGATGTTATTATTTATCATATTGCACTGCTTGGCTGTGTGTCCATTATAGTTGCATATCTAACATGTAATGTTCTACAAGTTTCTTGGAAGTTGATTTCTCTGATTTTGTTGATTCATATTTCTTTGGTTCTATTGTGACTAATTTCTTTGATTTGTTCTGCAATGTATAGCCCTATGGCCAAACTTGTTATAGGAGTAACAATAACCATTTAAAGGTCTTACCTCTTTACAATCTCTTGCCAAGTGACCATGTTTGTTATAGGAATAGCAAGTACGGTTGACTGTCTTGTGCCCTACTTTAGTCTCTTCATGATTCTTAGTTTTCTTTACTTCTATAGATTCTATTTGAGCTTTCTTTCTTTCTTGTAATGAATTGATCTCAATTTGAGCTGTACTATATCCCATACCAGTGGTGTCACCTTTTAGCTTTTGTGCATAAAGTTGTGATTGAATTAAGTCAGAATTTGTGGGAAGTTTGTCAATATTTTATTTTTCTCCTGATAATTCAGATTCAATCTTATTCTTGATGTTTTCCAATTCCAAGATTTTCATATTGGCTTGCATGAGTTCTTCATATAACTTTTTATTTTCTTTGTTATTCTCTTCAATAGCTGTTATGATATCAGTTAACTGATCATTCAATTCTTCTATCTTATCCTTCAAAGACATGTTCTCTTCATTCAACTTCTTGACCATCTTTCCCAAGTCATTGGTAGAGCAATCTTTTAGATCTTTCCTTAACTTCTTGATAAGCATTTGAGAGCCATCAAATTTTAGTTTAAGTTCCTCATTTTCTTCCTCATATCTGTCTAGATCTTCAAGGGCTGCTTCAAGGTTATTTTTTAGATGTTTAGCTTCTGTTGAATCCATGATCTCCTCAAGTGGTTAAACTTTTCTCTCAGAGGACCATAGCTTTGATACCAACTGTTAGAACCACTGAGAGGGGGGGGGGGGGGGAATCAGNGAGAGGGGGGGGGGGGGTGAATCAGTGTTTGCCTATTTATTATATTTCAGCAATTTAAACATAAATAAAATATACATCCAATGAAGCTTAAAACAAGAACATATAACACATGATATGATTATAGAGAAATCTTGATCAGAGGAAAATCCCGGTGGGAATTAGTACCCAAAAATATTGCACTAGTATAATGAACCTATTAAAGTTCATTTTCCCTGTTAGGAGTAGTATTTACAATGCAAGTACAATGACCTAGTTAAAGGCCTAACCCTTTTAGGAGTCTTTTACAAACAACCTTGTTAGGGGTGAGGACTCACTATCTAAGAGCTCACTGCTCAATGAGAAAGAAGGCTACAACCTCCTAAGAATAGATATGCACTATATCCAAAAGTGAACTGATATATATGACACATATGTATGATCAGTTCCAGTTATGCCCTTATGCTCTTATCTTCTTTAGGGGATCTATCTCATGTTGACATCTTTACACTTCTCTACTCTGCTTATTTCTTCAACACTTCAAATATATCTTTTCATTACATATATATATATATATATATATATATATATATATGTTTATGCCTGAATAGATGCGACTATAAACAAGACCTTAGTCGGCCCAAAAAAATAATACATGAAGCTTCCAAACAAATTGGCTTAAGCATATTTACTACAATAATAAAGACATGATTACAAACATACTATCATAGGCACTTGGCCTTTACACAATAAAATATTATACGCTGATCCAAAACATAAGTTGGCTCCATGCTCTATCTTCTGAACTGCGGTAGTACTATTCTTGCAGTAACTTATCTGTACTGTCATTCCGTACCATGCATGTTTGGACTTAGTATGTACACATAACATATAAAATGCATGTGAATGTGCATACCCTTATTTGATTGCTCGCACTTGCGCTAATGTGCTTATCACTATATAACTTTGTCTACCCTATTTTCTATACTTTGTCATTTTTGTCTTCCAAGTTTACTTGATAGAAACTCTATATGACTTTGTTTCCGTAATGACAACACAAAATAAGTCATGTATCCTCTGGGAGTCAACTTTCCAATATACTTAACTTATTTGTTCCATGTGCCGGTGCAGAAGAAGCTGTGACATTGTATTTATATACAATAAATGTCCTTGATTAGACAATGGGAAGCCTTCAAGGGAAGCCATCACAAGCCACCTTTGAAGGACAACTATTCTCCAAGAAAAAAATACTTAGGAAGATCTTGCATTCCCCAAAGTACAATGAATGGCGTTTCTATGCAAAGTGGGAAGAACCAAGAGGCCTCCTAAGAGGCCCTTGGAAAAACCCAATTTGCAGGATAAGAACACTCATGATCAAGTACCAAGCCCTCACACTACCACACATTAGAGCTATGAGAGGTATTAGAGGCTCCATTTCCATAGAGCTTTTGATTCCCTCACAGCCCCAAGGAGGAGCATTGATCCAAAAAAGGGACAATCAATGGAGCACTAGTACCCAATGGAAAATTCAAGAGAACAAGAGATCAACTGGTATGCATCATTTAGAAGGAGCTATAATCCTTTACCAATAGTTCACTATGTAGTAAAGAGAGTATAGTATGGACATATCTAGGTGCATCTTTCCACCATGAGTAGAGAAGGTATGATCAAGAGTGCATAACATAAGCCTTCTCTTTTCCAAAACAATGATCTATAAATGCATGCACAAGATGTAAAAGGGCACTATCTAGGTCACCTCTTAATAGAGACAAACATCACAATGAGAGGTATGAGATGATCACCATTCAAGAAGTGATTCCATGAAAAAGAGAAAAAAAAAAAAGCATTTCTATATCATTCAAGGAGAAAAATGGAGGGCATGCCATGCAGAAATCACCCATCATGATAGAGATATCAAAGCAAATAATGGAGGTACAACACCATGCCATAATATTTCAGAGAATGGAGGTACATCACCTTGCCATAACTTTTCAATATGGAAATCATAATTTCATGTTTACTATAGTGCTGGAAATAATGATACATAACAGTTTAAAGAGTGAAAACAACATTAAGAATGATCCAAGAACTTCAATGGAATAGAGTGCAATGATTCCAAATGAATCTCAAATAACAGCTCCACTTCAAGAGAAAAAGGTAAAACAACATTTTCATGACTATAGTAATGCATGTATAATGTAAAGAATACAAAATCATCATCATGAAATAGTTCTTGAAGTGATCAAGGACAAAATAGAAATGAAATGACATGATGTCTTCAACATTCATGCAAATGATTACCCAAGCAAAGGTATTTACATATCCCAAAAGATGGACAACATTTGCACATGCATATCTCAAAAAATCTAATCCAAATGTAGAATCATAAAACGTAATAGAGGAATGATCTAGTTGTATGTGTAATCTTAGAAAATTTGTATTGTTATACATAAAAACACTAAGCACATGATGCATTTGCATATGGAGAAAAATTAGCAATGATGCCCTAAGTTGTGGGCTCCCAAAGAATGAGAAAATACAGTCCATAGCCAATGACCATGAAGAAAAAAAAAACTATTATAAGCCAAGCCTCATGCTATGGAGGAAAAACCAGCAATAAAACTTCCAAATCAATTCAAAGGCTTAAGAGAATAGCAGCAAGCCGCAGCCAAAGATCAAAACAACAAGCTTTGCATATGGAAAAGAAGTAAACACTGATCCACCTACCACCATTCAAAGCGAGTTTTAATTTTTCATTTCTCTAATCCAATCCACAAAGTAAACCTTGGTCACAAATGGAAACATTCCCCAAATTTTGTGGCATCTTCCCTAATATAGTGCAGTAAAGCTCAAGCTCTTCTCCAATGCAAAAGTAGCATAAAGCTAAAAAAGGCCGATTGGGATAGGTTTTCAAAACATATGGTAAAAGGGGAGATTTTTTAAAGTTTATTTTATAAACATAATATTTTAGAGGTGGGGTAAGTTATAATGTTATTTCATATCATTGTTAGGGGTTTTTAAATTTTTCCTAAGTAAAGGGAATTAAAAAGAAAATGGAGACTTTAAAAAATTGAAAATATTCAAGAAATTCATTTTTATAAAAGGCAAAATTGGAGATGTAAACATATACACCTAAGTCCTAAGTGTTATTTTTGCAATTAGATAATGTGACCCCTAAAAACCTAGGTTTTATTACTATAATGGCAATCTTTTATTAGGGGTCATTATTTAAAATGAGATGTTTAAAATGTAAAATTATGCATCTTTATTATTGTAAAATATTTGACAAGTGATATTTAATAAATCAACTTGTTCAAATATTACCTACCCAATGCATGATTAGAAGAATTAGGTGATATTTAATTTTGGAAGAGAAAGGATTTCTAAAGCTTAAATTTTGAAAATCTATCAATGTCACCACCTTTTAGGGGAGGTTAGGTCACCTACTTTTGAACAACATATCCCATGGACCTAAAATGCAGATTTTGTCAAAAATTCTTTCTCCTTTCAGTTCCAAATTTGGTGGAGACAGTCATGTGATCCTAGATTTCTTAGAGATGTAGTTTCCTACCCCTCATCTATTTAGACCTCTCATATTTGGTGATAGAGGCATTTCTTGCATCCTATCTCACTATGAGATATGCATGTTTGTAGCTCTTGGAGAAGCAGATTGTGCCTTGGCTCCTTTTGATTGAATGTAGAGTAGTTTACCTTTTTTTCCTATTATTTTATGAGTCATTTGATGATTTTTGTGTCAATGTTATTGTGATTAAAATTGATCCTTTACTTGGTATATTATTCATTTAAATTTTCATAAGCATATTTTGCTGCCTAAAATCCCAATTTGTGTGCATTTACAAGTATTTTAGGTCGTGGAACTCATTTCCCTTCCTATCTACAATCATCACCTTATTATTCCTAAGGACATCATTATAATTAGGGTAAAGTTGTGAATTTATCAGTTATGCTTTAATGCACATTGAGATTTGTTTGCAATCTGTGGATCTTTTCAATTTGGCTAATCATCCTAGTTTCATTTCTAGTTTTAAAGTTAATTCTCTTCTCTCCCCTTTTCCTTTTAAGTTTAGTTTTAAGTTTTTAGGTGATTCAAGGGAAGTTGACCCTTAACCCAAAGGTCTACTCTTATCATAGGTCACCCACAAACTAAAATTAGTCCCATGTTTCATAGGATTGCTAGGTTTTATACTTAGCCTTGTGGGTGTAATCCTCAGTGACAATAGTTTTTGGCACGCCCGGTGGGATAGACTCTTTTGAGTCAGTATTATGAGAAAAGTTACATATGAGTTGATGTTTGGTATGAGAAATAACTATGTCCTTATTATGAATTATGAGATATCATATCTTGCAGTTCCAATCTTTGTTTTATGCAGATCGGTCTTCTAGCATATGAGAGGGATACCAACTAGGCAGAGTAGGAATTCTTTTGAATATATAGAGCTACCCCCATCTAAGAAGAGGGATAGGGAAGCTAAGGACACTTAGTCCCAGCCTAGTGCATCTCAACTACTATTTCCAATCATATCCTTGTAGGTGCTCCTACTATACCACCTCCCATGTTAGCTCAAGTTCCCCTAGCAGTTCAAGTTCTCTTAAATCCACCCATGGCCTAAAACAAACCTTTTGTGGATTTTAAATAGGGTAGACCTCTAAATTTACAACAACACAATGGCATACCCATAGGAGCTCTTAAAATCTTGCCTATTTTTGTCAAAGAGAATCAAACCTTGACCATTGAACACATAAGAGATGTTGCATCCCTTTGTGGTATTTATCACATAACCCATGATAATGTGGCTATAAGGTTGTTAGAAACATATCTTAAGGGAAAATATTTTCAATGGTTTAGGGGTTTAACAATTAATTCTATATCAACCTGGGATGAGCTAGGTGTTGCCCTGACTACTTAGTTTGAAAATAAATATGACCACCTTTCTTTAGTAGATCATTTGACTACCATAAAGAGGGCATGCCATGAACATATGATGGATTTCAATTTCAAGTTCCAAAGGACATGGAACAGGATCCCAGTAGCAGTTAGGCCTTCAAACTAGCATGCTTTTTTGTACTATTTGAGGGAACTTAACAATGATATTTCTATGATGATCCATTCTATGGGAGGGAGAAACTTGTCAAAAACCTTTGATATTTCCATACAAGCTGAAAATAGTCTCATCCAAGATCTTAAAATAACCCCAAGGCCTCCAATGCCCATATTCCCAGAATTACAGTCTGTTCTTGAAGCTATCACAGCCTTGGCATCTATTCCCCCTACCCCAGCTCTTTCCCAGCAGGTGGCTAATCTAGCTCTAGACCAATCCCAAGAACTAAAGGAGATTAAAAATACCTTGAAAAACTTTACTAATGAGATTGTTAGCATCAAAAGGAAATATTTTCAACCCTACCAACAGCCCTACCAACAGCCTTACCAATCTCCTTACTAGATTCAATACCCAGAAAATAGGGCCCCATATCAGTCAAGTCAATAGGGACAAGCAAGGAACTAGATCAAAGGGGTAGCCAACCCTACAATCCTAATATTCCTAGTACCTCTAGGGATCTTGTTCTGGTACCATACAACAATATGACACACTATTATGAATGGGTTTTCCCATGCAACCAACAACACAATCAAGGTGTTTGTCCCAATAGATTTGGCCAAGCCCTTATGGTACAGAACAATGTTATGACTCCCTAGAAGGTGCCAAAGGAACCTCAGGTTCAACATAATTATTCATCTTGCCCAAATGAACATAGAACACCTCATATGGCTCTCATGAATTGACAGAGAGAGGAATTATTTGGGGTTAACTTTCTCCCTAGTGATAATCATAACTATGTCCCGGTTTCAACTAACACAAGGTCTAAGAAGAGGGCCATGAATGCAGAACAATAAACTTATACAAGTCATTAGACCCTATTTGTGATTTCACAGCCTAAAGATGTTCAAATGTTTCCTTGGGGACAACTTGTATCAGCCAAGGAGCTTGTGAAGACAGTGGTACAGCCCATGCTACCACAACTAGATGCTTCCGTGAGAAATAGAAATTCAAAGGTAAGCTTGGGTTCCTTTAATATTATAGAAGAAATGAAGAAAAATTCTATAAGTGTACCCATCATAGATACTTTAGCCATTCCTAAGAAAAATGAATTAATGCTTGATGCTTTGTCTAAGATGTCATTGACTGATAAGGATATTTTAGAGAAACCTAGGGTTCTGATTGATTATGTGTCTCTGAAATATTAGCAAAGTACAAAAGCTAGCTTGCAGCCCATGAATAATCAGTAGAATCCACAGGTCAAACCTTCTCCTTTCTATGTAAATCTTAGCATTTGAAAGTTCCTGGTGCATAACTATGTAATTAACTTAGGGGCAAGCAGTTCAGTCATACCTAAGCAGTTAGTTTTCACCTTAGGGTTATCTTATGAGCCTCTAGATAGGCATGTTGTCCAATTAGATGGATCATCAGTCAACACAGTTGGATTAATAAGGAAAATGAGTCTCACATTGGATGAATGTCCTAATTTCTCCATCCCTTGGGATGTCTATGTTATTGACCTTCCACCTTACTTTTCCATTTTCCTTAGCAAAGACTTTACCGCTATGTTGGGTGGATGCCTTTCATAAGATTGGTCTCATTTATATTTGAGAACTAGGTATGGTATAAGTATCAGAATCAAATTAGAATACTTTGCAAAAGATCACATGGAGACCTATAAATGTAGTCCCATTAATGACAACCTAAAATTCCATGAACAAGAGATTTTTGTCTCAGAACCAAAGACCCCTACTAAAAATATCCCAGACACTGCTTTGGATGAGTGGGCAGAGGAGAATGTAGAGAATGATCCCTTTAGGAACACGAAGGTGTCTAGCATAGGAATGCATATCATCCACAAGAATAATTTTGTTATCCCAAACTTGATAAATAATGAGGATAAGAGCCCAGAATATAAAAAAAATGTTCTATAACAGTTATTGATGCAAAGTGGTGTTGGAGATTTGATTCTGAGCAGTTGATTGATTGTATGTTTGTCATTGATGACAACATATAATACACAACAGTGATTCTGTATGTACTTATCAGAATGATGACATGAAGACTTGCATGGTTAGATACATGTTGTAGACATTTTATTATGTTATGTTCATACACGTAGATCTAGATATGATGTTTCAGTCAAGTTGTGTAATTCTGTTATTGGCAGTTACAGTTCTGGAAGAGTATCTATTCAAAGCCGACGTATGTAACATGATTCTTGAGTTATGCCCATCTTCAAGATATGTGTGTGTATATTCATGATTATTTATGAGTTTGTGATAGTTATCTAAAGGCACCAAACGTGTTTCAAGAAGATTGCAAAGTTAGAGTTAATTTGGTGAGGCTGACTTAGTGAAGCATCGCATCTATTCAGTTTATACTTGCGTGGTTGTAATTATGCTTGTGTTCTTAGTAGAGCCAACAAGGGTGTTATGAAGAGTTGTCTTATAGGTCCCATGATCTTATACTTTGAGGAAGATACTTGTATAAATTCATTTGTGATACGCTAAGTGTGAATGATATGAAAAGAGACAGAAGATGTAGAGAGCAGAATATCAGATGTGGTTCATTCATCAAGAGTCTATGTGAAGAAGAAGTGAAAGATTGTAATACATTGGAACTGATCAAGATAGTAGGTCTACTCTACAATTCATCATCAGATATAGTGCATATCTGTTATACAAAAGGTTGTAGCCTTCACCATTAATCAGTGAGCTTTTGGACAGTGAGTCCACCACCCCTAACAGTTTTATTTGTAAAAGACTCCTAGCAGGGTCTGACCCTTAACCAGGTCACTATACTTATTGCATTGTAAAGTACAACTCCTAACAGGGTTGAAATATCTTCTAGTAGAGATTACTATAAACAAGTATAGTTCATTGTGGGTGCTAATTCCCACTGGGGTTTTTACCATTTGGTTTCCCCGTAATCAAATTGTGTGTTGTGTACTGTGTTATCTAAATGTGCATTTACTTTATTGTATTCTGAAGATAAAGAAGGAAAAAGAATTAAATTTACTAATAACTGATTCACCCCCCCCCCTCTCAGTTATCCTTTGGGACTATTCTAACAATTGGTATCAGAACCAAGTGCCTTGGAGAAGAAGCCTAACAACTTAAGGTAGATGAGATGTCTTACTTTAGAAAAGAGAGCCGTAAGTTTGATGGAGAAAATTATTTGGATTGGAAAAACAAAATGATAACACATCTATAGTGTGTTGGCTTTGAGATCTTTGAAATTTCTACACAATAATTTGTAATTCCATCTCTGAAAGACCTTGCAAAAGATGATTCTACTAGTAGACAAAAGGAGACATTTACAAATAATGCAATTGCTAAAGAAGCCCTAATCAATGCCCTATCTGACAGTGAATTTTCTAAAGTATTTAGAAGATATGTTTGAAGGAGATATTCAAGCAAAGAATGCACACAAAAAGACATGGAAAAATAAATACAAAAGTCTTGAGATGTTACCTGAAGAGAACATTAGATCCTACAATCAAACGATAAATGAAGCAGTCTCTGGAATCAGAAATAGTGGTGGAGAAATATCAGAAGAAGACATAATGGACAAGCTGCTAACTACTTTAACATCAGACTATTAAAAAAAGATAAGTATTCTAGAGGAAACCATGCAATTCTCACAAGACTTCAAGAGAGAGACTTTGATCAGCAAAATCTCTGTATTTTAGATATCAAGATTGAAAACTGAACCTAAAAGTGAAACAACTTTCAAAGCCTCAGTCCATGGTAAGAAATCCTTACACATCTCTAGTCATAATGAGAAAGAAGAAGTTGATGAAGAACTAGAAGAGAACATTGCTATTATTTCTAAAAGAGAAAAGAAAGGAAAAGGAAAATATGAAGGAAAACTTCCATTCAAATGTTTTTCATGCAACAAGATTGGTCACTTTGCATCTAAGTGTCCCACAAGATTCAAGAAGTTTAGATCTGATTACAAACCCAAATATAAGAAGGAATGTTATCATGCTAAAGAAGGTGTAACTGATGAAGATCTAGGAGAAGATGAAATTAGATTCATTTCCCTTAGAGACATGGAAAGGTTTCTCGAGGAAATGGACATTGCAGATGAAAAGGAAGAACAAGAGTTAGCCTTAATTTCCAAAGCAGACATCAGAACTGATTGGATCATTGACAGTGGATGCTCTCATCACATGACAAGTGACAAAGATAGATTTGTTCATTTATACAAATACAAAGGTGGTATGGTTAGATTTTGAGATAACACTCCTAAACCTATCATAGGTAGAGGTTCTATCACTTTGGATGGAAAGAAAAAGATAGATGATGTTCTATATGTTGATGGATTACATCATAACTTGCTAAGTGTTGGAAAACTACTTGAAAAAGGTTATCATTTGGAGTTCAAAAACAACAAGTATGGAGACATGATTTCATTAGGCTCCAAAACAAAAGGCAATGTTTTTCAGCTCAATTATGATGTAAGTTGTTTTGTTGCAAAAGTGGATGACAGTTGGTTATGGCACAAGAGACTATGTCATATCAATATTGATAACATAGTAAAGATAAGTAATGTCAAGGCAGTCAGAGACCTTCCTAGTATTGCAAGACCAGTTTACACAATATGCAGGCAATGTGTTATGGGAAAGCATGTAAGTAGTTCATTCAGAAGCAAGCAGAACTCAGCTGAAAACAAATTGGACCTAGTGCATATAGATTTATGTGGTCCTACCCAAATAAGATCATACTATAGAGAAAGGTATTTCATTTTGTTTGTTGATGATTTTTCTAGGATGATGTGGGTTGCGTTCTTAAAGGAAAATTTTGAAGCCTTTGAGAAGTTCAAAATATTCAAAGCTAAGGTTGAGAATGAATTTGGATTAAAATTGAAATGTCTGAGATCAGATAGAGGAGGAGAGTTCACCTTTGAATAAAAAGACAATTGAGTGCTCCTAGAACCCCTCAACAGAATGGGATAGTAGAAAGGAGGAACAATATTATACTTGATACAGTGCACACTATGATGATTGAAGGAAAATTTGCACACACATATTGGAGAGATGCAATAAATATAGCAGTCTATACTATCAACAGAACTCAATTGAGGCCAGGCCCAGATAAGACACCCTATGAACTTTGGTTTGGTAATGTACCTACAGTGAAGTATTTTAGAATCTTTGGCAGCAAGTGCTACATCAAGAGAGATGATGGTGTTGGTAAGTTTGATGCCAAAAGTGATGAA
>MU225495.1:1942247-1959921 GCA_018584345.1 Thuja plicata | reverse complement strand
ACTCAATCTAGACCTGACATATCTAATGTAGTTGGCATTGTTGGAAGATTTGTAGCTAAACCCAAGCAGAATCACCTAATGGCAATCAAGAGGATATTCAGATATCTAAAGGGAACTATAGACTATGTTTTATGGTATCCTAAATTAGAGAATGTACAACTTCATGTGTATACAAATGTAGATTGGGCAGGTTGTATTGATGATAGGAAGAGTACTTCAGGAGGAGCAGTATTTCTTGGAGACAGGTTGGTTTCTTGGATAAGCAAGAAGCAAAACTATATTTATCAGCCAACAGCAGAAGTTGAATATGTTGCAGCAGCACTGAATTGTTCAACCATGGTTTGGATCAAGTACATGGTTAAAGACTTTGGAATTCAGGTTGATTATCCTATTTTTATTCATTGTGATAACACTAGCACTATCAACATGTCTAAGAACCCTATGATGCATGCAAAGAAAAAACACATAGAGATCAAGTACCATTTTTTGAGAGAAAAGGTTGCAGACAAAGAAGTGAAATTAGACTATGTGAGCACCAAAGAATAGTTGGAAGATATTTTCACAATGACCTTATCAAAGGATACTTCTGAGTATCTCAGGGAGAAGTTGGGAGTAATTCCCTCTCCTGAGTCTGTTTAGAAGAAGCAGCAAGAACATCAGTCATTAAGTGACTGATGAATGGTTGACTACTCTACTTCTGGAGTAGTACCTATGCCTAATGATTTATGGCACCCTTTTCCATTGATGTCAAAGGGGGAGTATATAGTAAGGGGGAGCATATACTCTGGGGGAGTATAAAAATAGTCAAAAAAATTGAAGCAATGTAGAGAAATCTTTGATGAGGATATTGAGAAGATTGTATAATAAAGAGGACACCATGAATAGAGGATATTTTTGATATCATATGTTGGCATCAATGTCAAAGGGGGAGATTGTTGGAGATTTGATTCTGAGCAGTTGATTGAATGTATGTTTGTCATTAATGACAACATATAATACACAGTAGTGATTCTATATGTACTTATTAGAATGATGACATGAAGAATTGTGTGGTTAGATACATTTTGTCGACATGTTTATTATGTTATGTTCATACAGGCAAATCCAGATATGATGTTTCAGTCAAGTTGTGTAATTATGTTATTGACAGTTACAGTTTTGGAAGAGTATCTGTTCAGAGCTGACGTATGTAACGTGTTTCTTGAGTTGCACCTATCTTCAGGATATGCATGTGTATATTCATGATTAGTTATGAGTTCGTGATAGTTATCTAAGGCACAAAATGTGTTTCAAGAAGATTGCAAAGTTAGAGTTAATTTGGTGAGGCTGACTTAGTGAAGTGTCGCGTCTATTCAGTTTATACTTACGTGGTTGTAATTATGCTTGCGTGCTTAGTAGAGCTGACAAGGATGTTATGAAGAGTTGTCTTATAGGTCCCATGATCTTATACTTTGAGGAAGATACTTATAGCATGTCATTTGTGATATGCTAAGTGTGAATGATACGAAAAGAGACAGAAGATGTAGAGAACAGAATATCAGATGTGGTTCATTCATCAAGAGTTTATGTGAAGAAGAAGTGAAAGATTGTAATACACTAGAACTGATCAAGATAGTAGGTCTACTCCATAGTTCATCATCAGATATATTGCATATCTATTATACAGAAGGTTGTAGCCTTCACCATTAAGCAGTGAGCTTTTGGACAGTGAGTCCACCACCCCTAACAGGGTTATTTATAAAAGACTCCTAACAGGGTCTGACCCTTAACCAGGTCACTATACTTATTAAATTGTAAAGTACAACTCCTAACAAGTTTGAAATATCTTCTAACATGGATTACTATAAACAAGTATAGTTCAGTGTGGGTGCTAATTCCCACCGGGGTTTTTACCATTTGGTTTCCCCGTAATCAAATTGTGTGTTGTGTACTGTGTTATCTGAATGTAAATTTAATTTATTGTATTCTAAAGATAAAGAAGGAAAAAGAATTAAAGTTACTGATAACTAATTCAAACCCCCCCCCTCTCAGTTATCCTTTGGGACTATTCTAACAAGTGGACAACCAGAAGTCCCAAAAAGACAAGTTGAAGCTTCAAATATTCAAACTCAAGAGATACACCACCAACTAGGTGTTCTAAAAGGAAAGGTGCCTCTAAACTTATCACAAGTGCATAAATGACTTTTTAATAGGTTATCACAACCTATTCCCAAAAAGGCAACCTAATCACTAGGTTCTACCAAGTCTTCAATCCAACTCCAAATGTTTGGTCACTAGGCACTTACACCAAACTTTCAACAACTCCCCATAAAATGACTCCAAGGACCAAGGGTGACCTATGCTCAAGGATTTTGTCTATTTAGGTCCCTAAGACAAGAATAAAGTTCTTCTACTGACCATGTACACTAATTTTATCATGGTTGCTATGTTAAGCCTTTCCTAGGCTTGTAGCCTTTTTAGATAAAAATTCAGACTTAGTTTGAAAGTATTCCACATAACCCTCTAAACAGAATAGGGATTCAAGTACCCTTTATGGCCAAAGGGATTACACTTAAGCACCAAAGCATGGAAATGAAAGGAAGATAGGATGACACCCAATTTTGATAAGGCAATTAGGCTTAATTAGGTCTGCAGTTGCACTACAAGTGCTACTTCCTAGAAAAAAATATCCAAACCAACACTTGGACAATGTGAGGGCATACAAAAGGACCTTACACACTAGTTTAGAGGTCTTGCTAAATCCCCAAAGGAAAGTTATGTTGACTGTCCTCAATCACTTGATTGGTGCACACATGGACATGTACACCTAGGGCCTCATGGAAAACCCATCTCCCTACAAGTTACCAAACAAAACTTGCATAATCTTGAAGGAAATTTTCAATAAATGATTTCCACCAAGGTTCATTGGATTCCCACAGTGGAAACAAGAAATATGCACAAGTTGTTATGAAACCCTTATTTAGGGCCTACAAACGAGGCAACAAGAATAAAAATACAATAAATTTAAAAGTATAGGGGTTTAGGACATGAGACAAAATGAAAAAGTAAGATACTTCATAAGGATATCTTAATATGTTAGACTTTCCTTCCCAAACTTCCGTGCCTCAATGTACCAAATGACTGTTCCACAAATCTTCAGGAAAATGGTGATCTTTATTAATTTTTATTCCAAAATTACATCAATAATCCTACCACCCACCTATAAGGTATTTTGTAGGCATTCCCAAAGGTTACATCCATTTTTCAAACCAACTAGCCATTTAGGAATCATTTTTACAATTTTTGACAAAAGTTGTCAGTTGCTTGACAACTTTTTAGCAATTTTGCAATATTTTTCAATTTTGCACTCTAAGTTACCAAACTTGGTCCAAACCTATATCTTATGATCCCTCATGGACCAAAACATTTAAAACATGAAAATAAACTATAATTTAGGTTTTGTACATTATTTTACCAATAGTTGACCAAGGGCTTATAACATGCCAATCTTGGAACTAGGTCTTACAAAAGATGTCCAATATGAAACCTTTGACTCTAACATGTTCTAAAGGCCACTAGGAAATTCAAGGAAACAATAAGTGCCAAAAAAAAAACCTATGTTAACTAGGGTGCTCCTGTACCATACTCCCCATGAGGTTTTGAACTTAAGTTCCCATTTGAGGTTAACTGATCAAGAGTGATGTCGTGATGCTTGATTTGTTCCTCTGTCATCCAGGTAGCATCAATGTTATAGAGTCCTTTCCACTTGACCAAGTATTGCATATACTTTTATTTCCTTGTTTTCTTCAGCACCTTGGACTCAAGAACTATTTCCAACTCCACCAGTTTTCTTTGTGGAAGATTTGTGGCATAGTCTCCTCCATCCTCCTCACTTTGTGGATCCTGCACATTTTTCATATCTAAAACACATTTATAAGGGGTGAGATACGAAACATTAAATATAGGAGAGATCAATAACGTAGGAGGAAGAAATATTTCATAGGCATTTTCACCCATCTTGTTGAGAATGGTGCATGGCCTAACTTTCTTCATATGTAGCTTTGAATATTTTCCCTTAGATAGTCTCTCTTTCCTTAGGTATGCCCATACCTTATCTCTAATTTGGAAATGAATCTCTCTTCTTTTCTTATCTGCCTATGATTTATATTTCATGGTGGACTTCTACAATGTTTCTTTCACTTCTGCCTGCACTTTAGTGATCAGTTTTGCCAATTCTTCACCTTGTGCACTAACTCTGAAATCAAAAGGTAACTCCACCAAATCTAATGGACCTTTTGGGTGAAGTCCATAAACAGTTTGAAAAGGTGTTTTTCCAGTGGATTTGTTCTTTGAATCATTGAATGCAAACTCTGCTTGAGGCAGGATCATGTCCCAACTTTTAGAATGTTGTTTAGTCAGACATCTTAGGATGTTTCCAAGTGACATATTTACCACTACAGTTTTCCCATCAGTTTGTGGGTGATAGGCAGAGCTATAGGTCAAATTTTTGCCAAGATTTTTGAAAAGAGTCCTCCAAAAATGTCCTTTAAATTTAACATCTCTATATGAAACTATTTTCTAAGGTAATCCATGAATTATGACTACATCTTTGAAGAAGAGATGTTCTATGTGAGATGCATCATTTTTTATTTTACAGGGAACAAAGTGGACCATCTTGCTAAATCTATCCGCTATGACTATCACACTGTCAAAACCCTATTTGGTTCTAGGTAAACCCATTACAAAATCTATTGAAATTGATTCCCATGGCCTAGTGGAAATTGGTAAAGGCTGGTATATTCCTTGATTAGTAGATACACCTTTGGATTCCTGAAAAATAGTACAAGTTTCTATGAATTTCTTAACTTCATTTCCCATTTTTGGCCAAAATTAAACTCTTTACTAGGTCTATTATTTTGTCTATTCCAAACTGACCTCCTAAGCCACCATAGTGTTTTTCTTTTATGATATTTGTTCTCATCAAACATCTAGGTATGTATAATTGAGCCCCTTTGAACAAGAGTCCATTCTGAATTAGAAAATCAAAAAAATTAGTATGATATTTCCCTATCATTTTGGTGCATACCTCAAAAATTTCTCCAAATTCTGGATCATCTGCATATATATGTTTTAGTGATTCAATTCCCACACTCTGGAGTTGTACTTCTTCAAACAATCCAACCCTTCTACTTAGGGCATCAGCCACTTTGTTTTCTACCCCTTTCTTGTGCTTAATTTTGAATGTAGATGCCTACAATTGTTCCATCCCTTTGATGTGTTTAACTCCAAGTTTTTCCTGATTATTTAAGAAACTCAATACATGATTGTTAGTATAAACAATAAACTCTTTTGGGAGTAAGTAATGCCTCCATTTTTTTAGTGCTTGTACCATTGCATAAAGTTCTAAATCATATGTAGTGTACCTTTTCTTGGCATCATTTAGTTTTTCAAAAAAAAATGCTACAGCCTTACTTTCTTGGCTCAAGACTGCGCCAATTTCCAAGTTACTTGCATTAGTTTCAACAATAAATACCTTATTAAAGTTAGGGAGCACTAGGATTGGATATTGGGATACTCTGTTCTTTAGGTATTAGAATGCATCTGCAGCCTCTTTAGTCCATTCAAATTTTATCTTTTTACCACCTTTAATAGTTTCCAACATAGGATCACACACATGATTGAAGTTCTTAATAAATTTCCTATAGAAAGTGGCAAGACGATGAAAACTTATAACATCACCTTAATTCTTTGGTGGGGGCCAATTGACAATTGCTTCAACCTTTTCAGGGTCCATTTTTAGGGTGCCTTATGAAATGCCAAACCCTAGGAACACAAGTTCCTTCTTCATGAACATGCACTTTTCCAAGTTAATCACTAACTTGTGTCGATGGAGTCTCCTCAAAACCTATTCAACATGGCCAAGATGCTCTTCTCTCCTATGACTAAATATTAGAATATCATCAAGATATATGACTACAAATTTTCCAATAAAATCAATAAAGATTTCATTCATGAGTCTCATGAATGTACTTGGGGCATTGCTCAGCCCAAATGGCATCACCAACCACTCAAAAAGGCCTTCAGTTTTTTTAAAAGCCATTTTCCATTCATCTCCTGGTTTTATCCTTATTTGGTGGTATCTTGATTTTAAATCAATTTTTGTGAAGTAACATGCATTTCCCAATTGATCCATAAAATCCACCATTTTTGGGATATGGAACCTGTATCTTATAGTAATCTTGTTGATGACTCTGCTATCTATACATAATCTCCATTTACCATCCTTTTTAGGGGCAAGAACAGATGGGACTGCACATGAGCTAAGACTTTTCTGAATTAAGCCTTTCTCTAACATTTCATTGACTTGTTTTGTAATCTCTTCATGTTGAGTAGGTGTCATCTTGTATGGAGAATTATTAGGTAAGGAAGAACCAGGTATTAGGTCTATTTGATGATTGATATCTCTTAAGGGAGGGAGGCTTGTGGGTAGGTCACTAGAAGTGACATCACTATATTTGTTTAATAGTTCCTTAACTTCATTTGGTATGGGATCTGTATCATCAGATCTTATGCTATCCTTGGGCTTATATATTATAACAAAAGCTTTAGTCTCACGTTCCTTCAACACTTGAAACATTTCCTTTTCACCTAAGATGATAATAGTAGGTTCTTTCTCTGTTTTAGCATGAGGCAGGGGATTCATGGTAAAATTTTCCTCATTCTTGGTGATGGAGTAGGTGTTATTCCTACAACGATGTGTGACATCCACATCATATTGCCAAGGTCTACCTAGTAAGATGTGGGAAGCATCCATTTACACTACATAACAATGTACTTTATCTTTGAAATCTGCTATAGAAAATTCTACACATCCTTGTTCAGTTACTAAAGTTTGTTGACCTTTGGTTAGCCAAGAGACATGGTAGGGAAAGAGGTGTGGTTTCTTAGATAGATTTATTTTTTGAACCATTTAAAAAGAAAGTAAATTTTTAGTTGACCCAGAATCTGCCAGTATATTACATACCTTTCCATGACATTTTATTTTTGTCCTAAAGAGGTTCTTCCTTTGAGGTGGTTCTTGGTTTTGTGGTACTTGGAGGAAAACTTGCCTCATCATCAGTCATGCTCCTTCCTTTGGTTCTAGATCCCTTGGATTAGTGTTGACCTCTTACTTATCCTCTTAAATGAGTTGTGTCCTTCTCTCCCCTTGATTATTGTTATTTATTTTCTTAGGGCATCTCCCTCCATGGTGTCCAAGTTGGCTGTAGTAGTAACATTTCAGAGGTCCATTTCCTCTTCCTGTATTTGTTCTCCCTCTATTGAAGGGTCTCCTTCCTCTAAAATTGTACTCACCATGTTCTTTATCTCCTTGGCCTTGGTCAGGGGTCTTTTTTTTTATGCCACTATAATGTCCTCTATTCCAAGAGGTACCTCTTCCTCTAAAATTCTTTCCACCATCATTGCTTTTTCCTTTGCCAAAGTTGTGTTTTATTTTCCATTTCTCCTCTACCTTGATTTCCATCTGATAACATTTATTTATTGATGTAGGGTTGTGTAGGCTAAGTAAGTTCTTCTTGAATGGACACTTTGAGACCATTCATGTATCTTGCTAACTTTTCTTCCTCATTCTCTACTACATTAGTCTTCATGCATACTTTAGGAACTTCTCAGTGTATGAGCCTACATCCATGTCTTTTTTCCAAAGTTTTTTCTTCCTTCTATGGAATTGTACCCCATAATATTCAGGTACATATGTCTCCTTTATCAATGCTATCATCTTGTTCCATGAAGTGATCACACTTCTACCATTCTTAACCCTCTCTATTTGGATGAAATTCCACCAAGTTAGGGCTGCTACCTTCAACTTGGATTTTTCCATCTTTACTATTTGCTTCTTAGAAATGTCTTCACACTCAAAGAATCTTGTCAAAGCCTCAATCCAATCTAAGGCCAAATCTGAATTCATCTTCCCACTGAAAGTTGGTAAGTACAACTTATCATCCATGGTTCTTCTCCCCATAGACTTTAGGGAATCTATGGGGGGTCTTTGGTATGTAGGAATGTTCTCATCCTAATCAGGAGTGTCATCTTCCTCTTCACTCCCTTCTTCCCCACCAGAATTGTCTTCTCTCCCCCTCTCTACCTTGTTCTCAAGTTCTTGAAGCCTCCTAGTCAGGGTTGCATTCACTGCCTTCTATTCTCTCACTATCCTTGCAAGTTCCATGTTTGAAACCCTTGCAGGAATTTCTTCATCCTCAGGAGCAGACAGAGCTATAATACCACTTGATGAAAAGTGGGCAGCCAGAAGTCCCAAAAAGACAAGTTGAAGCTTCAAATATTCAAACTCAAGAGATACACCACCAGCTAGGTGTTCTAAAAGGAAAGGTGCCTCTACACTTATCACAAGTGCAGAAATGACTTTTTACTAGGTTATCACAACCTATTCCCAATAGGGAAACCTAATCACTAGGTTCTACCAAGTCTTCAATCCAACTCCAAATGGTTGGTCACCAGGCACTTACACCAAACTTTTAACAACTCCCCATAAAATGACTCCAAGGACCAGGGGTGACCTATGCTCAAGGATTTGGTCTATCTAGGTCCCTAAGACAAGAATCCAGTGCTTCTACTCACCATGTACACTGATTTGATCATGGTTTCTATGTTAATCCTTTCCTAGGCTTGTAGCCTTTTTAGATAGAAATTTGGACTTATTTTGAAAGTATTCCACAAAACCCTCTAAAAAAAAATAGGGATTCAAGTACCCTTTATGGCCAAAGGGATTATAATTAAACACCAAAACATGAAAATGAAAGGAAGATAGGATGACACCCAATTTTGATGAGGTAATTAGGTCTAATTAGGTTTGCAGTTGCACTACAAGTTCTACTTCCTAGAAAAAAAATCAAAACTAACACTTGGATCATGTCAAGGCATACATAAGGACCTTACACACCGATTTAGAGGTCTTGGTGAATCCCCAAAGGAAAGTCATGTGGACTATCCTTAATCACTTGATTGGGTGCACACATGGACATGTACACCTAGGGGATCATGGAAAACCCATATCCCTGCAAGTTACCAAAACAAAACTACATAATCTTGAAGGAAATTGTCAATACATGATTTCCACCAAGGGTCATTAGATTCCCATGGTGGAAACAAGAAATATGCACAATTTTTTATGAAACCCTGATTTAGGGCCTACAAACCTGGTAGCAAGAATAAAAATACAAAAAATTTCAAAGTACAAGGGTTTAGGAAATGAAACCAAATGAAAAATTAAGATACTTCATAAGGATATCTTAATCTATCAGACTTTCCTTCCCAAACTTCCGTACCAAATGATTGTTCCACAAATTTGCAAGAAAATGGTGATCTTTATTAATTTTTATGCCAAAATTACATCAGTACTCATATCACCCACATATAAGGTATTTTTTATGCATTCCCAATGGTTACATCCATTTTTTTAAACCAAATAGCCATCTGGGAATGGTTTTTACAATTTTTGACAAAATTTGTCAAAGTTGCTTGACAAGTTTTTAGCAATTTTGCAATATTTTGCAATTTTTCACTCTGAGTGACCAAAATTGGTCCAAACCTATATTTTATGATCCCTCATGGACTAAAACATTTAAAACATGAAAATAACCTATAATTTAGATTTTGGACATTATTTGACCAATAGTTGACCAAGGGCTTATAAAATGCCAATCTTAGAATTAGGACTTACAAAAGATGTCCAATATGAAACCTTTGATTATAACATGACCTAAAGTCCACTAGGACCTTCAAGGAAACCATAAGTTCCAAAAAAATACTTAGATTAACTAGGGTTCTCCTGCACTAGTTATCCTTTGATGGTGCTAGGAGCAAGATCGGTGTCAGAGGAGGGGTTGTACTGATTTCACCAGAAAAGAAAAGGTATTATTCTGATGTACACTTTTCCTTTAGTTGTACCAATAAAATAGAAGAGTATGAGGCCTGTCATGGATTGGAGTGGGCCAGAAAGAAGTTCATCAAATGTTTACATGTTTTTGGTGACATTGAGATAATAGTTAATCAGATTCATAGTAGAAACCTCATCAAGAATGATGTGCTCAAAATGTACAAGCATAGGGTTTGGGATCTAATTGAAGGTTTTGACACCTTTAATTTAACCTCTATTCCGAGGAACTAGAACAAGAAAGAAGGAAAGATAGTTGCTATGGGAGCTGAGTATGACATTCCTAAGGAAGTCATTGGAATGCAGTAGTATGTGAAGATCCTTGTGTGACCTTCGGTTCTAGATAATCCAGTGAGCTAGCAAATCTTTGAAAGTGATGAACAAATATTAAAATTTCTTATGGAAGAAGTTGAATTCTCTAGTGTTAATCAGAGTAAATATAAGCATCAATACAATGACTAGATGTTGCAATTGAAGACTAACAAGTTACCCAAGGGGTTGGTCACCCTTGAGTCTATCTTTAACTTTGATGATCATCTTAGGAGAGATAAAGAAAGTATGACTGTGAAGGAGGAACACTATCAACCCATTGAGATACTTCAGGATAAGTTACTAAAGCTTGGAAAGGTATGCAAACATCCTGACCAACAATATTTTGTTTTATTGTGTCAAAAATTTAATGATGTGTTTTCATGGGAGTACTATGACTTGAAAGTGTTTTGCCCTCATTCAGCTTAACACACTATTGAGCTTGAGGCCAATGCTAAACATGTAAGAAAAAAGTAGAGGTAATAATGAAATAATAGTTGAGAAAGATGATTGAGGGTAACATCATATTCCCTATCAAGCATACCTCTTGGGTTTCTAACCTAGTTCATGTCAGGAAGAAGAATGGTGAAATTTGTTTGTGTGTAGGTTTCAGGGATCTGAACTGGACCTCACATAAAGATCACCACCCACTACCCTCCATGGAGAAAATATTATAGTTTGTATCAGGATCTAATAGATTATATTTGCTAGATGGTTTTTCTAGATATAATCAAATCTTGGTAAAAGAGGAGGAACAATAAAAGATAACCTTTACAACTAAGTGGGGTATTGTGGCATATAGGAAGATGCCTTTTGGGTTGTAGATAATGCTAGAACAACCTTCCAAAAGGCCATTGAAATGGCATTTTCTATTCTAATGTAGAATTTTGTCTTGGTTTATCTAGATGACATAACTGTCTTTTCAACAAATATTGATCAACACTTGGTTCATTTGAGATGGATCTTTGAGAGATGCAGGGAGTTTGGAGTCTCATTGAACCCAAAGAGCTACATCTTTGTTATCCATGACGGTAGGCTTTTGGGACATATTGTCTCTAAAAATGGTACAACCATTGACTCTTAAAGGATAAGGGAAATCTTGGCATTGCCATTACCAACACACAAGAAGGGGATGCAAATTTTCTTGGAGAGAATAAATTTCCTGAGGAGATTCATCCCAAATGTTGCAGCATTGCTTAAGCCCATGACACAGATGTTAAATAAGAATGCAATATTCCATTGGAAAAGCGAAGGTAAAAAAAAATTTCAAGAGATAAAGGAGGCAATAGAATATGCCCCTACTCTAATAAACCCCAATTTTTCAAAGGATTTCATTCTTTATGCATTTGGGAATACTGACACCATATCTGCCATGTTAGTTCAGCAAAATGATGACAAGAAAGAGAAAACAATAGCCTTTTACAGTCAAGGTTTGGATGGATATGTGATGAACTACACATCTATGCATAAGCATGTCCTAGCATTGGTAAGAAGTTTGAAAAAATTTAGGCATTTTCTTTCCAATAATATAGTTCATGTCATGGTTTCTCACCCCTGTAATAAGGAATTCCATAAAAGAGTCGGTTGGATTACTAAAGTGATGGAATATGATGTCCAAATAAAATTTACCAAGTTGATAAGAGGTAAAGGTTTATGTGAACAAATGACATAAGGAAAAGATGACAACAATAAAATAGAAGAAGATGTTGTCCTAATAAATCAAAATTTAGAACATAATATAGATCCTACAAGTTGGACAACATAAATGAAACCCTGCCTCCTAACCAGTGATTGTCCCCAAGGTCTTGACAGAACCAAAAGAAGGTATTTTTGGCTTTAGGCCATCCCTTTTGTCATCTTGGATGGTTTCTTGTATAGAAATATTATAATGGTGTTTTACTAAGGTGTGTTGAGCCAAATCAGATAGAAAAAATTCTTGAGGAATTTCATGATGGGGCATCTGTAGGCCATTTTGGAGCAATGGCTACTACTCTGAAGGTGATGAGACAAGGGTATTACTAGCCCAGCCTACACAAGGATGTCTTTTCTTGGGTGAGAAGATTTAAGAATTATGTTATCTTTGCAGGCAAACAAAAGATGGCATCCTTCCCATTGCATCCTATCATAGTAGAACAACCCTTCACAAAGTGGGGGATAGATTTAATTGGCCCCATCAATCTACCTTCTAGTGTTGGACACAAGTGGATTATTATAGCCACAGATTACTTCACTAAATGGATAGAGGTTGTGGCATTGAAGGATGCAAATGAAATCTCTATCCTTAACTTCTACCAGGACATTGTGGCAGGATTTAGAACACTTGACTCTATCATCTCAAACAATGCCTTAGATTTCCTTGGGATGAAGATCTCTAAGTGGGCAGTAAAACACAACATTTTTCTGAACACTTCATCCTACTATTACCCTTAGGGTAATGGTCAGTCAGAGTCAACTAATAAGAAACTTTTAAGGATCACTAAGAAGAAATTTGATTGGAACCAAAGAGATTGGCATAGAAAGCTAAAGCTGGCCTTGTGGGCAGAAATGATAACCCCCAAAAGGCCCACAGGTAATTCTCCCTACATGTTGGTTTATGGAAGAGAAACTAGAATTCATGTTTCTATTGAATTTCCTACTCTAAATTTTATAAGGAGCTTGAATTGATGCAAGAGGATTCTATGCAAGTGAGACTTGCTGAATTAATTGATCTTGAAGAAATAAGAAAGCTAGCCTTAGAAAATCTAGAAGCTCATCATGCTCAAATGAAGAAAAATTTTGATAGGAAAGCTATGCCTAGAGATTTCAATGAGGGAGATTTCGTCCTTAAGTGTGATGAATTAAAAAGTAAACCTGGAAGGCACACAAAATTTGATGCAATATGGAGTGGGCCCTTCATGATCACAAAGTGCAAGGCTCACAATGCTTTCCAGTTATCCACTCTAGATGGAAAAGATTTTCCCATTCCTGTGAATGGGATACACCTTAATTCATTCTACTAAGGTTAAAATCACTACCCTCCTATACATTAGTAGTTAGTTGTTTTCAGCTATTTTACAGTTTGGTTTTCTGTGTTCCCTAAGTGCTCTAGCACAGGTGTGTTTCAATTTCAGTTGTTTTCCCTTGTTTTTAGTTGTTAGTAATAAGTTAGAGACATCTTGATGCCATCTTTCAATCCTCTTCAAGTAATCATTATTGATTGGTATTATTGAGGCAAGCACCCACTGAAATAAGCCATCAATACTCACATGTTGAGACCCTCAGAATCATACCAATCTGTCTCAGGCACTTAGTAGTTTTGTTTCAGAAGGAGCTGTTATGTTTTCAGTCTTGAGCCAAAGACTCTTTAATGGGTTCCAAGGGAATCCATTCCCAATGTATACAATAGGAAATTGGTCAAAGGGTTCTTAGCAGGAAAGCACTCAGCTAAGGTCACCAGAAATGTTATCCCATTTTCATGTTCATTCAACTGGTGCCAATTGTTAACCTATTTACTAAGTGAACTTGCTAAAATACCTTAGATTGCAAGTTATTATATGATCTAGATTAAATTTGAGTTTATTTTTTGAAGCTAAGCTGAAATTACATGAAAATGAAAGAAAATAAAATCAGCTATCCGATTAAATACATATACTAGATCATATACAGAATTCAAGCATGAATGGTATGTATGTGCAGAAAGGAAAGAAAATAAAATTAGAAGAGCTCACACAAGCCATGGGCATAGCAAAACCTTAAATATTTTATGGCTACATATATACATGCATAAGTGAGGCATAAGAAGATAGAGGGATATAATTCATTTCCTATTAAAAGGAAGAATGTTGAGTCCATTCCAACTCCCAAACTTCTCCAGTGCCTACAATGATGAACATGGGATTAGATCCTTAAGATCTAAGCAATAACTGATATCCAATGACCTATCTATATCTATAGTCACACATGCCCATAGATAATCATGAGCTATCAAAATATGATCCATGATCAAGGCAGATGTAGACTCAAATGATGCAGAAAGAGGAAAAGTACAATGATTTACTTAACTTGTTTGTTCCATGTGCAGGTGCAGAAGAAGTTTAGACATTGTATTGATATGCAATAAATGACCTTTCTTAGACAATAGGAATCCTTCAAGGGAATCCATCACAAGCCACCTTTGAAGGAAAAATATTTTCAAATAAAAAAACACTTACAAAGATGTTGCATTCCCCAAAGTACAATGAATGGTATTTCTATGCAAAGTGGGAAGAACCAAGAGGCCCTCTAAGAGCCCCTTGGAAAAACCCAATTTGTAGGACAATAACACTCATGATAAAGTTCCAATCCCTCATAGTACCACACATTGGACCTATGAGGGTATCAGATGCTCCATTTCCATAGAGCTTTTGATTCCCTCACAACCCCAAGTAGGAGCGCTAATCCAGAAAAGAGAGAATCAATGGAGTACCAATACCAATGGAAAATTTAAGAGAATGGGAGATAAAATGGTATACATCATTTAGAAGGAGCTACAATCCATTACCAAAAGTTCACTATGCAGTAAAGAGAGCACAATATGGACATATCTAGGTTCATCTTTCCACCATGAGCAGAGAATGTATGATCACAAGTGCATTACAGTAAGCCTTCTCTTTTCCAAAATAATGATCTATAAATGCATGCACAAGATGTAAAAGGGAACTATATAGGTCACCTCTTAATAGAGACAAACATCACAATGAGAGGTATGAGATGATCACTATTAAAGAAGTGATTCCATGACAAAGAGAAACAATGCATTGTTATATCAGTCAAGGAGAAAAATGGAGGCCATACCATGCAAAAATCACCCATCATAATGGAGATATCAAATCAAAGAATGGGGGTGCAACACCATGCCATAATATTTTAGAGAATGGAGGTACAACACCTTGTCATAACTTTGCAATATGGAAATCATACATTCATGTTTACCATAGTGCTGGAAATAATGATTACATAATAGTTTAAATAGTGAAAACAACATTAATCATGATCCAATAACTTCAATGTAATAGAACACAATGATTCCAAATGAATCTTAGATAACAGTGCCACTTCAAGAGAAAAAGGTAAAAAGGTATTTTCATGATTATAGTAATACATGTGTAATGTGAAAAATGCAAAATAAGCATGATGAAATAGTTCTTGAAGTGATCAAGCACATAATAGAAATAATATAGCATGATGTCTTCAACTTTCATGCAAATGATTCCCCAAGCAAAGGTATTTAAATATCCCAAAAGATGGACAACATTTGCACATGCATATCTCAGAAAATCTGCATTTTATACATCTCCAATTCATATGTATCTATGTAAAAACAATAATGCATCTCATCAAAACAACATATATATCTCAACAAAGTTTAAGAGTTTCATTCCATTTGTAAAATCAACAAAAATAACAGAGGAATGATCAAGTTGCATGTGTGATCTCAAAAAATCTATATTTTTATACATCAAAACACCAAGCACATGATGCATTTGCATATGGAGAAAAACAAGAAATGATGCCCTGAGCCATGGGCTCCCAAAGAATGAGAAAATACAGTCCATAGACAACGACCATGAAGAAAACAAAAGCAAATATAAGCCATGCCTCATGATATGGAGGAAAAACAAGCAATAAAGCTTCCAAATCAATGCAAAGAATGAAGAGAACAATAGAAAGTCACGGCCAAAGATCAAAACAACAAGCTTTGCATATGGAAAAGAAGTAAACAATGATCCACCTACCACAATTGAAAGTGAGTTTTAACTTTCCATTTCTCTAATCCAATCCACAAAGAAAATCTCGATGACAAATGAAAACATTCCCCAAAAGCCGTGGCATCTTCCCAAATAGAGTGGAGTAAAGCTCGAGTTCTTCTCCAATGCAAAAGTAGCATAAAGCTAAAAATGGCCGATTGGGATATGTTTTCAAAACATATGGTAAAAGTGGGGATTTTTTAAATTTTATTTCATAAACATAATATGTTAGAGGTGGGGTAAGTTATAATGTTATTTCATAGCATTTTTAGGGGTTTTTAAATTTTGCATAAGTAAAGGGAATTAAAAAGAAAATGGCGACTTTAAAAAATTGAAAATATACAAGAAAGCCATTTTTATAAAAGACACGATTGGAGAAGTAAACATATACCCCTAAGTCCTAGGTGTTATTTTTGCACTTAGATAATGTGACCCCTAAACACCTAGGTGTTATTATTGTAATGTCAATCTTTTATTAGGGGCCATTATTAAAAATGGGATGTTTTAAATGTAAAATCATGCATCTTTATTATTGTAAAATATTTGACAAGTGATATTTTACAAATCATCTTGTTCAAATATTACCTACCCAATGCATGATTAGGGGAATTAGGTGAGATTTTATTTTGAAAGAGAAAGGCTTTTTAAAGCATAAATTCTGAAAATCTATCCATATCACCACCTTTTAGGGGAGGATAGGTCACCTAATTTTGAACAACATATCCCATGGACCTAAAATAAAGATTTTGTGTGAAATGTTTTCTCCTTTCAGTTCCAAATTTGGGGGAGATAGTGATGGGATCCTATATTTCTTAGAGATGTAGTTTCCTACCCCTTAGCTATTTATACCTCTCACATTTGGTGATAGAGGCAGTTCTTGCATCTTATCTCGATCTGAGATATGCATGTTTGTAGCTCTTGGAGAAGCATATTTTTCCTTGGCTCCTTTTGATTGAATGTAGAGTAGTTGTCCTTCTTTTCCTATTTTTTTCTAAGTCATTTAATGAGTTTTGTGTCAATGTTATTGTGATTAAAATTGATCCTTTACTTGGTATATTGTTCATTTAAATGTTAAGAAGCACATTTTTTTGCCTAAAGTCCTAATTTGTGTGCATTTACAAGTAATTTAGGTTGTGGAACTCATTTCCCTTCCTATCTACAATCAACACCTTATTATTCCAAAGGAAAACATTATAAGTAGGGTAAATTTTTGAAGTTATCAGCTATGCTTTAATGCACATTGTAAGTTGTTTGCAATTTGTGGATCTTTTCAATTTGGTGAATCACCCTAGTTTCATTTCTAGTTTTAAAGTTAATGCTCTTCTCTCCACTTTTTCTTTTAAGTTCATGTAGATGTCCAAAAATATTCATATTAATATTAATATTAAATTCCCTTTTATTCATCTAACTATTTAATTTAATCAATTAAATATTTTCATTGCTAGTATTTATCAATAATCTAAATACTATCCTAATGTATTTTATTTAAATACATTTGCGTCAAAAAATCCCCCTTTTTAATAAATTCATATTTTTTAAAAATCATCCATATCCCTAATTCTTCTAAGCTAGGATTTATTCAAATCTAATTTGAATTATAATCTAAACCCTACCTAGAGACCTATTAATCCAATCTAGAGGTCTACCCTATTCCTACTCTACACCCATCACC
>MU225495.1:1848763-1942197 GCA_018584345.1 Thuja plicata | reverse complement strand
TAATCATCCTCTGATCCTACTTAAAAAGGTGATTCCTAACCCTTTTAATGCTAATAGAATTCTCACACATGTGTGGAAATTCTCTCCAAAATGGTCACCCATTCCTCTTAAATACTCTTACATATTTTTCCCCCACTTGAATATCTTGAGCCACTCAAAAATTTAATGCTATGTTTGAACCCAAAATGGCCATCACTTCCAAGGCCATGTGTCCCTTATGTGGCTCTTATGTGGATGCCACATAGGTGCCACCTCATTCAAGCCCTTTTCTTCTCTCCCAAAAATCTATAAATAGAGGCCTTCTCCTCTTGTATTGTAATTTCTCATTTTGCATTGTTATTATGCTATTTTAGTTTTAGAAGCTCATTTCTAGTATTCATGCTTGTATGCTTAAATAATTTAGAAGTTACATGCTAGGCTAATGGTTAATGAATCATAGTTTCTTTTCGTTGTCTTGCATATCAATTTCATAAGTTAGAATATCATCTTTGAGAAGAATTTGAGACTAGTTCTTCATAGTAGCTCTTGAATCTCTTCTTTTCATCCAATATTGCATTCATAGTTGCATTGCATTGGGGATCCACTCCATTTGTGTTTGAGAGAGCACATTCAAATCCAATCTAAAAGATCAAATCAAACAAGTAATATAGGGTACAATAGCTTGTTTTATCTCAATCTGATGTTATGAAGATTTCTTTTTGGTTCTTGCTTATTCCATGATTTATATGTGCTAACCCACTAACGTTTTATGTTTGAGCTTGCTCCCAACAGGTTGAATATTTCCTCATACTACATTCTGGCATGCCCTCTAGCCCCTCTTATAGCCCCCATTTTCCCAAAAAAAAATTCCGCTCCATTTTCTTCTCCTGCCTGTATATTATTGTATTATTACTCCCGTTGTACAGTCTAAATGCGCAAAAAATAGCCAAAAACATTAAAAATTTGCAAAAATTCAAAAAATCACAAAAATTTAAAAAAATATAAAATTCTCCAAAATCTTGCAATAAACCTTTCCTTCCTTTCACATCACTCAATTTTTTTATTTTCAGTGACATTTTGACTCCTGCAACTACAATCATGTTTTTCACCAAATCAATTTTGTGATCGACTATCCTTGCTCCTCATTTTGTTCACTATTTTGCTAGTGAATATATTTTAATAAACTCAAATCCAATTCTTGCACATCAGGATGCATCCTTCCGATGTCAGCTTATCAAATCCTTCATCACATCAATCATGTTCAAGGCAAGAACTTTAGACTAAATGACTGCTTGGTCATGAGGCCTTCTTTCTTGATTTTATCTTTTTGTGTCCATTTAAACCTACTCACCACTACCTCGATCTGCTATATCTTGGTATGTTGTGACTGGTGGCTACTGATACATGCATATTTTTTAGTGTGCTTTTTCTTGAGCATCTAGTCCACACAAAGGAATCCTGTCATTTGTGTCTTCTAACACCTGATGCATACCTCCTTTTGCAATATCAAAATTGGATGTGCTCTCCATATTTTTCACACAAATTGATCC
This sequence comes from Thuja plicata, assembly GCA_018584345.1. NCBI lineage: Eukaryota > Viridiplantae > Streptophyta > Pinopsida > Cupressales > Cupressaceae > Thuja > Thuja plicata. The sequence goes on along the minus strand of MU225495.1, from coordinate 1,940,668 downwards.
CCAAGGCTTGTTAATTGCATTTAATTTTATCACTGCATTTACATTCTTAGTTGCATTCATGCTTGCATTTTAAAAGGCTTCTATTTATTACCTCCTCTCCCTTCCTCCTTCCCGTTGTGTCCTTTTTTTGAGAAAATCCCACAATGATGTCTTTGTTTTGTTCTTTTCTTGAGGGGGCACAACCCTATATCATTGTTGCTTCGACATGAATCCTAGAAACCCTCTTCCTTTGGGGCAACTTATTTTCTTGTCTTTGACGCAACATCACTTACGACACCACGTCAAAGAGGGGCAAAATGTAGACATCCAAAAATATTAATACTATTATTAATATTAAACTCCCTTTTATTTATCTAACTATTTAATTTAATCAATTAAATAGTTTCATTGCTAGTATTTATCAATAATCTAAATACTATCCTAATGTATTTTATTTAAATACATTTTCCTCAAAAATTCCCCCTTTTTAATAAAATCATATTTATTAAAAATCCTCCATATCCCTAATTCTTCTAAGATAGGATTTATTCAAATCTAATTTGAATTATAATCTAAACCCTACCTAGAGATCCATTAATACAATCTAGAGGTCTACCCTATTCATACTCTACACCTATCACCTCACTTCCTAAACATACTTCCCCACCTAATCATCCTCTGATCCTACTTAAAAAGGTGATTCCTAACCCTTTAAATGCTAATAGAATGCTCACACATGTGTGGAAATTCTTTCAAAAATGGTCACCCATTCCTCTTAAATACTCTTATATATTTGTCCCCCTATTGAATATCTTGAGCCACTCAAACATTTAATGCTATGTTTGACTCCAAAATGTCCATCACTTCCAAGCCCATGTGTCCCTTATGTGGCTCTTATGTGGATGCCACATAGGTGCCACCTCATTCAAGCCCTTCTCTTATCTCCCAAAAATATATAAATAGAGGCCTTCACCTCTTGTATTGGCATCTCTACTTTTGCATTGTTATTATGCTATTTTAGTTTTAGAAGCTCATTTCTAGTTTTCATGCTCTTTTATGCTTAAATAACTTAGAAGTTACATGCTAGGATAATGTTCAATGAGTCATAGTTTCTTTCATTGTCTTGCATATCAATTTCATAGTTTAGAATATCATCTTTGAGAAGAATTTGAGACTAGTTCTTCATACTAGTTCTTGAATATCTTCTTTTCATCCAATCTTGCATTCATAGTTGCATTGAATTGGGGATCCACTCCATTTGTGTTTGAGAGAGCACACTCATATCCAATCTAAATGAGAAAATCAAACAAGTAATATAGGGTGCACTAACTTGTTTTAGCTCAATCTGATTGAACCGCCTCACAATAGGTGCTTAGTAATCATGCCCAAAGTCTCTCTTAGGAATAGTTTATTCAATCTAAGGATCACTTCTCCCACCATGAGGTGCATTTAGTTTGTCAACCCAGGGATGTATACTTGAAATGGTGCAACACAGTATGTGTACTAAGTTCCTTAAAGAGCCACTCTACCTATGCTGCAGGAAAGTAAAGTACATGAAAGGAATCTATACTAGGGCTGTAGGAAAGGAAACACACTTAATCCTTACTAAAATGAACGCTACAACTTACAAACTCTACTTAAAATTATTCTTTCAACCTAGAGCATTCACTATAACTATCCTTGTAGGTGCTACAGGAACATTCATAAAGTACAATGATGCAAGAAGAAACTTTAGTCTTATATCTAGAATGCTGGAAATGTAGAAAGTAAATCTATTCTACTTCTACTCTAATCCACCTACCAAGTGGGCCCCCTTGGTCAACTTCTGCTAATCTATGAACACAGAATATGAACCAAAATTTACTTCATTATCTTTCAAAACTGATTACATGAGAATAATACATGATACTAAAAATGAACTTGTTGTGCAAGATACAATCAGAACATTGTATTTCCAGAAATCTTCGAACTTACAAACTATCAATTTCATCCCTATAAATAGAGGATTGACTTTCTTATTCTGAAATAGAAAAAGGAACTATCTAACTAAAACTGTTCCAAAGAGAAAAAAATAGGAAACACAACAGCCCATGACATATGCAATGAAGTCTGGGTGACCAAGCCAACATGCTAGGAATACGGAGGGAATATAGTAGAGCTATGTTCATGCATATCTGAAATAGTGGCTCCTGATTTGTAGTAGCCATGTCTTCTGATTCCATGATGGCTTATCCATTCAAAGTTGTTCTTTAATGTCCTCCTTCAATGTTGTTGACCACTCCCAGTGACTCCTACTTCCTGGCAGTATTAGTTTATCATGCAAAAGAAATTCATACAAGTATCTTATTCAAATTAATCCAGATGTTAGAACACACATTCTGATTATTATATGAAATAGTCAAAAATATATATAATATTGGCATAATATGACTTATATATTCCACCCATGGTTTAGTAGTTCTATCTGTACTTGACATAAGTTCAACTAACTAAAATTTCACAATTGTTCTGATAATACTTAAAAATAGAGTATAAGGATTAATATAATAGAGATAGTAAAACGGTCTCGTCATTTGCCCCTTGGCAAGCTGAATGCTTGTCCTCAAGAATTAAATCTTCTGGTAGTTTCTTTGAAATATCCAACCTCTATTCTCCCTCTCCTCTGTTGTGACCACTACCGATCCCCACACAATTGCTTTCCCTTCTTTGAATGTACATGCAAATTCAGCTACTAAGTCCTCATCAAATTCTGTTAACCTTAAGAAGTATCCTAGCCAGCCACATGCATTAAATCTTCTTACCGCTTCAACATCTGAAAGTAGCACACCATGTACTATTGGCTTGTGTCTCTATAACTAGCCTCCCATCTGTGCTTGCCAATTTTCAATTTGTCTACCCTTGTAGAAGATAAATGCCCTGTTCCTTGAATATCAGACTACTCATTTTTGAAAAACTATGGGCTTCCTTCTGAATTCCTCTGTTATACTTAGTATGAAAAACAATGATGTATTTTAACAAGAGAAATTATAGTCTTTAATGCGAGTTTCCACTTAACTTAATTATAAGTCACATCAAGTCTGACAATCATGGAGGATTCGAGAATAAAGGTATGACAGTTGTGCGATATAGCACTAGAACTTTAATGAGACAAGGCTAAGTACAGATTTGAGGTGACATAAAATGTTTTAGGCATAAATAGAAAGGAAAATTTGGAATTAATACACTTCCCTACCCCCTACATAATATTGAAAAGTGTCCACACTTGGTAGACTTGGCATGAGGAAGGGAACTGGCTTAATGTCGTAATGATATATTTATTGCAGTACTAGATATAATCATCGAAATCTATGCGCTAAAAATGGAAAAAATAATAATTGAAAAGCGTGTACCTATCATTCAATCTTTGCACATGCCATTAGAAGGTGGTGTGAGTGGAACGAAAGTGGTGACGATGTATGTCAGCGTACTTCGGCTCTTATTTAAAGCAAAGAAAGGATAATTTTGATGATGTGGAGGGTGGGTGGCTGGTAGATTAAAGAAATGAGATGAGTTGGAAAGAAGAAGTAGAAAGTGAATGGAGGAATGTACTTCATGTAAACATGAATTTTTTATTATGGACATGCTTGATGGAATTTTACTAAAGAGTTGTAGGAAGAAGGTTTGCACCCTCTGCTACAGGAAGTGTTACCTGTTGCTCGTTTGAAATTTGTTGTTGGAATTTCTACAGGAAGTCTTCTTTTGTTTGAGGTTGGTGATACAACTTTAGCCGATGTCCATTGACTAATAGTTTGAATTGCACTGGGTCAATTGTGGTCAATTAGACAGATCCATTGGTGAAGACATGGCTTATTTCATATGGCCCCAACCATCTTTTCTACAATTTGCCTGGTATTTCTTTGAATCTTGAATCGTATAGCAATGCCCAATAGCCAACTTGAAACTATTTGTTCTTAATATGTGATTCATGCCATTTCTTCCTTTTTTATGGACTATTTTAGTTCTCTCTAGTGCAGATTTGCGCATTTCATCCAAATAATTGAGATCCAGTAATCGCTCCTTCTATGCTACAGGAAGATCTATATTTAACTCCAGTGTTGTCCCTAGTGTTTTGTGTTCAAATTCAATGGGTAGCATTTCTACTTTTCCATATAATAGCTCAAATGGAATGAACCTTGTGGTGGTTTTCCAAGTTCTATACGCCCATACGACTTCTGTTAGTCTACTGCTCCAATCCCGGTGATGCAAATGAACTGTCTTTGTTAAGATAGATTCTATTTCCCGATTTGTAACTTCATCCTGTCCATTGGCTTAAGGGTGATAAGGGCTTGACTTCCTATGTCTGATATTATATTCTTTCATGAGCTTTGTTATTAGATTGGAAGTGAATTGGGCACCTTGGTCAGTTACAAGTTCTCTTAGTACTCCATATTTGGTGAAAATCTCATCATACCAAAATTCTGCAACCTTATGGTCTTAGGCATGTTTCATAAATTTTACTTCGACCCATTTGGTCAAATAATCACTGCACACCAGGATGTAAGACTTCCCATTGGATGGAGGATCTATTGGACCAATGAAGTACATGCCCCATTTGTTAAATGGAGTTACCACCACCTATGGATGTAATGTCATTTCATCAGATCTAGTTGGTCGGCCCATTCTCTGACATTTGTCACATTTCCTTGTATAGTTGGCTGCATCCTTGTGAAGTGTAGGCCAATAATATCTAGTTGTTAAAATCTTTTGGGTTGTTCTTTTTTCTACAAAGTGTCCTCCACATGGTTCATTATGATAGGCATGGAGAATGTCATATGTCTCATCTTCTCACACACATCTACGCATTACTTGATCAGGTCCAGTGTAAAATAGCATGTTATCAATCCAAGAGAAATTAAAGCTTTTCTCGACAAGCGGTGTCATATCCTTGTAAGAAAAGTCTGTTGGCATTTTGTTTGTTGCAAGGTAATTAGCTATGTCAACATACCATAGAATTTGGACAACAATATGAAACAAATGCTTATCTGGAAATGCATCATCTATCATTGTAGTATCTTCTTCAGTATGGTGGATTCTTGATAGATAATCAGCTACTACATTTGCCTTGCCAGGCTTGTCAACTACAGTAATGTCAAATTCCTACAAAAGAAGAAGCCATCTTGCTAACATGCCTATGATAGAAGGTTTTTTCATGATATTTTATTGCTCCATGGTCAGTATGAACAAAAATAGGATAGCCAGTTATGTAATGACAAAATTTGTTCAGAGAATAAAATACTGCTAGTAATTCTTTCTCGGTCACTGTATAGTTTAATTATGGTCCATGAAGGCTTTTACTAATGTAGTAAATTGCATTCTTTAGGTTACTAGACTTTTGTCCTAGGAAAACACCTATTGCGTAGTCTAAAGCATCTATATGAATATGAAATGGCAAAGTCCAATCAAGACCCCTAAGTATGGGTGCAGTGGTCAACAGTTTCTTAAGCTGCAGGAAGGATTCATTACATTCCTTTTTCAAATTGAATTCACCCTCTTTAGTAAGAAAAGTATACAGAGGACTAGCTATTTGACTAAAATTTTGGATAAACCTCCTATAGTAGCCAGCATGTCCTAGGAAAGACCTAACATCTTTCTTCTTTGTAGGGATAGGTAATGTGAGAATTAACTCTATTTTTGTAGGATCTACCTGGATCCCAGCTTTGGAAATAAAATGTCCCAGCACTACACCTTCTTGCATTATCATGAAGCATTTTTCACCATTGAGAGACAAGTTGTGTTCCTGACATCTGATTAATACTCTTTCCAAATTCTTCAGGGCGACACTAAATGTAGTAAAGTTGACCATATATATCTCCATACAATCATGTGATACGTCAGCAAAGATGTTGATTATAGCTCTCTGGAAAGTAGTTGGTGCATTGCCTAAGCCAAATGGTAATATAGAATAGACATATGTGCCCCAGGGGCATGTGAATGTAGTCTTCTCCTAATCTTCTAGAGAAATTCTAATCTAGTTGTAACCACTATATCCATCCAAAAAGGAGAAATATTTCTTATTGGCCAGAGTGTCCAGGACTTGATCAATAAAGGGTAAAGGAAAATGATCCTTCTTTGTGGAATTATTTAACTCTTTGTAATCCACACATATTTTCCATTTACCCCCTTTCTTAGCTACAATGACCAAAGGTGATACCCACTTGCTATTAGAGATTGGATAGATGAAACCAGTATCTAGTAATTTTTGTAATTCACTTTTGACTATCCCTCTCAATGCTAGATTTATCCTTCTTTGAGGCTGGTGCAGTGGTAAGCTGCCATCATTAATGTAGATCCTATGGGTGCAGAGTTTGGGGTTCAAACCTAGCATGTCTCCATAATCCCAAGCAAATGCTTTCTCATGCTTACACAAGAGTTTTGTTAACAATACCAATTGTGGGGGTGGCAACTTGTTGTTCACATGGAGATTGTGACCTGGGGAAATTTCTACTGTAGTTGTTAGCTCTACCGTTGACATCTCAGGTACTGGGCTTGTAGCTACTTCACATGGTAATAAATGGCTAATTATCTCAGGGTTTGCTGGAAAGACACAGTCTTCATAGGTACATAGCTATAGAATAGCACTTTCAGAAATATATTTTTCTACTATACACTCATTGGTAAGAATACTCTGTATTACATCACCTTCCTCTTGCATTTTTAGAAAATACTGTCTATGCATCATCATAAGCTGAGAAATAGAGTTGACCTCTTCTCCTTCATCCCCTAGTTCTGGCCAAATATGATCTCTCAAGTCTAGCTGAGGCTGGTTAGGAGGATAGAGTGCTAGCTTCTTTAGTGCCTAACCTTTTGAAATTATCATACTTCCTAATCTAAAGTTAATTTTTGCATCAGTGGTGGCTAACCAAGGTCTCCCTAAGATGACTGGATAGCCAGCAAAGTTTACTTTTGGTGATAAGATGAGAAAATCTATAGGGTATTCCCATGAGTCTAAGGTGACTACCACATCTTCTATAAGACCATCTGGAGTGACTGTTGAACTATCAGCATGTTGTAATACTATTGGTGTTGTTCTCAAACCCTCTATACTTAGTCTGTGTATTATATCTTTAGTCATTACATTTATGGTTGCTCCCAAATTAACTAAATAATTTTTAATAGATAGTTTGTTAATTATCAAATCTACTACTGGACTTCCAAAGTTTGAATACTTGGGTATAACTACCTTGCCCAACATGATATCAGCGAGTTTCCCTATTACATGAACTGTTTGAGGGTCCTTTTTCCTTCCAGGATTTTTAAGGCATGCATCCTTAATAGCTTTCCCATAGATAGGAACATCTTTGATAGCTTGAAACATAGGTATTTAGATGTGCATATTCTTCAGTTGCTCAAGAATGTCAAAAGGCATTTCTTTTTGGGATATAGGCTTTTTCTATTGTGAGCCTTTGTGGAAAAGGAGGGTCAACTGAGGTTTCAACATCAGTTTTGCTAGATTTTTGAGTTGATTGGGTGGTATTTTGTAATGTAGCTTCTGGAAGAGGTGCTGATGTTGTAGGAGTGTCTGCAACTTCTGTGATAATAGGATGTTCAGGTGCAGGCAGAGTAGTACCTAACCTCAAATGGATATCAGATATCTCTAGAGCATAGGCAGGATACTGTTGTGTATCAGTCATATACATTAGCTACTACTATTGCTTTCTATTTGGATTTGGTTGTGTCTGAGTAGGAAATTGGGTTTGCTTTGGATTGGGGATAATGGCTGCAGGAGGTGGCATTATTGCAGGAGGTGGGACTGGCGGTGACAGTTGTGGAAAAATAGGATTTTGGTTAGGCCATTGTGGAGGCCCCCTCCATTGGTTATTTTGCTATAAATTTCCTTGTGGTGGTTGCCATTGGTTTTGCTGGTTTGGCCACTAGTTATTTTTCTAGTTAGGCCACTGGTTTTTTTGTCGGTTAGGCCACGGGTTATTTTGCTGGTTAGGCCACTGAGGAGTATTCTGATAACTTTGGTTTTTCCATTGACTATTGTAAGGATTTGAAAATTGTAATGGGTCCTGAGGCATACCTTTTCTTAATTCCCATGGTCAACATTGAGTAATGAAGAACACTTAATCATCATCTCCTTCTATCTTCATGTACTCGGTAGGCAAATGTTGAATTTCTAGGTTCGCCACCAGCTTGCATCTGTAGTCTTTCTTTTGTTTAATGTAATGTGGAAAGTAGTCATCTAACTGCAATTCAGTGTCTACATGTTTCTTCTTAGCAGTCATGGTGTCGAGATGTGTAGCAACATCATTAATTATGTCTTTCTTGAAATCTACTAGCAAATTAGATATCTTCAACTTAGAAACACCTGAACTGCTCCCTTTAATGACTGTAGACCGATATCCTCTACTTTTCTTCTCAGTTGATCTGGAGTAGTTGAGAGAGATTTTCTTGAAGTCATCCCAAGAATATTGGAATATTTCCCCACCATCCATGAGGTCCAATGCTTCCAAATAGTTGTTGTTCACTCCTCTCAAGAAGACTAGTTTCTGTGAATCCTCTGCTAGAACATGTTGGGGATTCTTCTGCATGGTGTATAAAAAACGTGAAACATAGTCCTCCAAAATTTCATCCTCCTTCTGTGACATTCTAAAAATTTCAAATCCCCTTGGGTCACTCCCCTTGCAATATTCTTTGTATTTCTGTAGAAATAGAGTCTGCATCTCAACCCATGTGCCTGCTGCATTTGCTCCTAGGCCCGTGAACCATCGTAAGGCCGACTCCTTTAGTGTTGCTGGAAACAACTTAAGTTTATGGGCATCAGTGTTATAGTCAAAGCTATGATAGAGGATTTTGAACTCAAACAAAAAGGTGTCAGGATCTTTGGTTATCAGCCCATAAAACTTTGGAACTGCAGCAGAGGGTATATTTTTGAGATTGGCATTGTTTATAAGGCTCGGTAGAGGAAAAAAAAAAGTAGTTTGTGCCATTACTGGAGGTATTGGGATTTGGTGTTGCTGTTGGAAAGGAATATTAGCAATAGGTGCATTTGGGTCAAAATTATCAAGAAATTTGGCCAATATTTTAGTGAAAGGTCGAAGACCACTTATATCAAAAGGTTCTTCTCTAGCGAAAGATGCTGCAAGAAACTTGGGACTTGCGTCAACAAAAGGAAAGTCAACTTCTTCAGCTTTCTCATTCAAATTCATAGGTTCCCTAGAAGAAATCTACCATATTCATCTCTTCTTCTTCCCCTTTGATGCATGCAAATGAATTCTTCACACTGGTGAAGCAAATTTAGGACCACAATCAACTAAACTAGCTAAAAGAATGAAAAATGACTCAGAAAGTTTCTTAGCTTGAGAACATCCACGGCAGTGGTGCCAAAAATGAACCACCTCACAATAGGTGCTTAGTAATTGTGCCCAAAGACTCTCTTAGGAATAGTTTATTCAATCTAAGGATCACTTCTCCCACCATGAGGTGCATTTAGTTTCTCAACCCAGGGACGTATACTTGAAATGGTATAGCACAGTATGTGCACTAAGTTCCTTAAAGAGCCACTCTACCTATGCTATAGGAAAGTAAAGTAAATGAAAGGAATCTATAATAGGGCTGCTATAAAGGAAACACACTTACTTCTTACTGAAATGAATGCTATAACTTGCAAACTCTACTTAAACTTATTCTTTCAACCTAAAGCATTCACTATAACTATCCTTGCAAGTGCTGTAGGAACATTCACAAAGTACAATGCTGCAGGAAGAAATTGTAATCTTATATCTAGAATGATGGAAATGAAAAAAGTAAATATATTCTAATTCTAATCTAATCCACCTACCAAGTGTGGTTGGCTTCTTCTAATCTATGAACACAGAATATGAACCAAAATTTACTTCATTATCTTTCAAAACTGATTACATGAGAATGACACATGGAACTGAAAAATGAACTTGTTGTGCAAGATACAATCAGAACATTGTATTTCAGGAAATATTCAAACTTAAAAACTATCAATCTCATCCCTATAAATAGAGGATTGACTTTCTTATTCTGAAATAGAAAAAGGAACTATCTAACTAAAACTGCACCAAAGAGAAAAAAAAATAGGAAACACAACAGCCCACGACATATGCAATGAATTCTGGGTGACCAAATCAACATGCTAGGAATACAAAGGGAATATAGTAGATCTACATTCATGCATATCTAAAATAGTGGCTCCTAATTTGCGGTAGCCGTGTCTTCTGATGCCATGATGGCTTATCCATTCAAAGCTAGTCTTTAACGTCCTCCTTCAATGTTGTCGACCACTCCTAGCGACTCCTACTTCCTGGCAGGATTAGTTTATCATGTAAAATACATTCATACAAGTAGCTTATTCAAATTAATCCAGATGTTAGAACACACATTCTGATTATTATATGAAATACTACAAAATATATATAATATTGGCATAATATGACATATCTATTCCACCCATGGTTTAATAGTTCTATCTGTACTTGACATAAGTTCAACTGACCAAAAGTTCACAATTGTTCTGATAATACTTAAAAACATAGTATAAGGATCAATATAATAGAGATAGTAAAATGGTCTCATCACTGATGTTATGAAGATTTATTGTTGGTTCTTTCTTATTTCATGATTTTATATGTGTGAACCCGCTAACTTTTCGTGTTTGAGCTTGATCCCAACAAGTTGAAGATTTCCTTGTACACAATTCAGTTTTAAATTTTTAGGTGATTCAAGGGAATCTGGCCCTTAACCTGGAGGTCTACTTTCATCATAGGTCACCAACAACCTAAAAGTAGTCTCATGTTTCACAAGATCGCTAGGTTTCATACTTAGCCCTGCAGGTGCAATCCTTAGTGACAAAAATCACATCATGAATCAACTCGCTAGAAATTTTAACATGTTTCTAACCTATCCATAGAAATTGGTCATGGACTCTGCTAAGAACAATCTTAATCTATCCTTCCTCATTGAACTAGTAGAGTTCCTCTATTCGCATGATGCTTAGGTTCTATAAATGAGAGAACTCATCCTTCCAATTTCCATCATCATTTATCATGTCTTTCATCTCTTTGAAGATTTCTTAATTCCCCCAAAGACTCATAATCATAATGTATGTATGCCCTAATATCCTCCACATGAAGCACGTCGTATGGATTTTTCAAAAATGTGCCTTCAGATTCATCCTCTATAGACTTGTAAGGGTGTTTCTTAAACTAATACCTTGGCTAACATCAAATATCAATGGAGTATCTATAGTAAAAAAAAATTATTGAAGATCAAAATACCTTTTGCCTGATGAATTAGGGTATGCACACTCAACAATCAAAGAAATACTCTAGCTTCTTTTCTTTCTCCTCTAGTCTCCTTCCGTTCTGCTTGAACAATGATTATAAATGTTTAATTAAATGAACTTATACTTTGCTATGCACAGATTGACACATTTCCCAATGAAATTTTAAGTCTGTAAACAATCCATTCATCCAACCTTTTGGAGATAATCCAATATAATGTGTATAACCATGTGATCTTGTATATAGACTCAAAACCAATCACATTTACTATCCATAAGATCACATCAGCTTCTTCTACACAAATAGTGGTTGGATAGATTTCTATTATTTCTCCAAAGCTCCTCCTAAGGCTGTGCTTGGCCATTTAGGCTAAAGTAGCAACACCAGGTGAGGGTTTAATAGCACATACTGATTCTCCCTTATCCTTAGTCTCACTCTACTCCTTTTCTTTCCATACTTTACTATTTTCCATGCCTCCTTCCTTCTTAAATATTTGATCAAACTCATCCTTGTAATATGTCAAGCTCTTACCAACATCACCAACATTTTTCTTCATAACAATAGGTGGTGACCTTTTGTTGCTTATAGCTCTAGTATACCTACAAAAATTTACAATATTTCCTTGATTGTTACATTTATAGCATGTAGGAGATGATCTATTCTGATTAACCTGTAACCTGTAATTCCTTGCGATGTGCCCAAAGTTGTTGCACTTGTAACATGTAATATTGGCTTTTGTTTCTTCTTTGATGTAATCTTGTTTAGTGCTTGATTGATCAAGTTTTCTACTTTTTTCCTTCTTCTTCCCATATCCATAGCAATTGAAATAATAACCAGAAAAGGGCCTATAAGGAGTCTTACCTCTGTAATCTCTCTTCATGTGACCAGCTTTGTTACATCCAAAGCATCTTCCTCTGAAAGGTATGATCTACTCTCTAGGTACCTCTTGTTGTATATGGTCTTCTTGCTCATTAGGTGTCTCATCTATTTTAACTTTAGACTGTCTTTCTTGAGATTTAGAGAATTCTACTTTATCAAATCCAACTCCTATCATGTCACCTTTAGGTTTTTGTCTTTCCCTCTATTCATCAATCTTGTCACTTCTCTCATGAAGTTTTTCAATGTGAGTTTTTTCTTCAACAAGTTCTCCCTTAATGATGTGGTTATATTTCTCTAATTCCTTATACTTGATTTTGTAATCATAAAGTTCAAACTACATCTTTACCATATATACATTTTCATCCTTCAAGATCCCTTTGAGTCTAGTCTTTCCATATCTCTCTTGTTGAATTTCTTTTGCCATCTGAATAGTAGTAACTTCGCATTCATGTTTCAACACTTCTTTGTCTTTTACAAGTTGTTTAATATGATCAGATGAATAATTATCAAATTCCTCGTTTATCTTTTCCATAAGATCTTTCATTTGGTTCCTGGAAATTTCAAGCTATTCCTTAAGCTTCTTTATGAAACCCTCAGGTCTTCTCAATTTGAATTTCAATTCAACATTATCAACTTTTGCCTTATCAAGGTCTTCAAGTGCTGCCTCAAATTTTTCTTCTAAACTACTTGAATCCATCTAGATCTCCCTCAAGATGTTAGGCTTTCTCTCCAAGAGATACAATCTCTGATACCAATTGTTAGGATTAATTAATACTTAGAGGGGGGGTGAATCAGTATTATAGCATGACTTTAATTTCAAACTTAACAAATTCAAGCTTAACCATGCTGGTGCAGGGCACCTCATGAGGACAAAGAGGGTCACTTGGATGACCTAAAGACATGGGAAGGATAACATGACCTATAAGGTCATTGAGATGATGTAACATGTCCTATGAGCCATTTAATATAATAGGTTTAGTTAAGAGATGCAAAAACATGCAATGTTGCAAAATGTGCAAAAAGATGTAAAATTGCCAACATTGGCCTAATAGGCGTAGAAGGATAAAGATAGGTCCTTGAATGAATCTAAGAGGTTTGAGATGGTTTCGAGTTCCTAAAAGGACAAAATCCAAGGTTATAGGTTATTAGGAGTTTATTTAAATAAGTTTTGAAATTTAAAAATTTGAATACTAACGTCTATTTCCAAGATGGAGAGAAAACAACATAGCTTATGTAATTCATTTGATTAATGAATACCAACCATCCAAATCATTTGGAAGGGTAGTTAGAGGCTATATGAAGCCTTGGAGATTCATTGTATGGGAAAAATGGAAGAGGATTTGGAATATTGTACGAACTGTTATAGTTTTGGCCAATAAAACTTGAATTCTTGCAGTCCTTTGGATTCTTTTCGATGTTTCTTTGCATTCTAAGTTTGTAGATGATTTGTCACTAAAAGGACTAAATCCAAGGTTATAGGTTATTAGTATTTTATTTAAATAAGTTTTGAAATTCAAAATTTTGAATAGTAATGACTATTTCCAAGATGGAGGGAAAACAAAAAAAACTAATGTAATTGGTTTGGTTAATGAATACAAATTGTTGTGGGTCCACAAACACACAGCACATTTTAGGTCCTCTAACCATGGGGACCCCCTTTCTCTTTTTTCTTTTCCTACTTTCACTGTGTCCACCCCTCGAAGAAACCCAGTCAGCCACCACAGATGACCGTCAAAACCCAACCATAGGAAAGGAGAACCCTTTTTCGGCCTTTCAGCCCTTTCAGCCTTTCGGAGGACTTAGGTCCTCTGAAATGCCAAAACAGCCAAAATGCCAAAAGGTTCTTGGTCCTCATTCGGAATTTTTGGCAATTCAGTGTCTGAAACCTCGAAACCACTGATGTCAGCCCGTGGGTTATAAAAGGGGTAGCCTCCTTTTGTCATTTCACTTTGCATTTTTATGTGTTTGTGCCCTCACTCGCATTCTGTCTGCTTGTCCTTGCTGACCGCCTCCTCTTCCAAGTCACCTAATTTCCCTCCCTTTGCTTGATGGATCGAGGTAGGCTCTCTTCACTCTTCCTCGCTTGGTGCTTTCAGGTTTACTTAGGTTTTGGGTCTTTTCGGTGCTCCTAGTGCCTGTCCAGCCTAGGGCACTTTGTTTCATCGCCTTTTTGGACTTTTGTGTCTTCGTGTGTCGACAGGGTGTCCCTCCCTATTGGCCCTAGGGTTTTTTGGTGTTGTTAGGTCTAGGTTTAGGTTCTTGTGTTTTTGTCAGTCGCGACACTTACCACAGGTTTTTGGCCTCCGAAGGGCCGAAAAATGGATCTTCACTTTCGCTAAGCAAGGAGTTTTTTTGCCTCCCAAAGCAAGGAGTTTTTTGGCCTTTTAGCCCATGACAAGTCTAAAATTCTTGGACCTCTGATTTTGGAGATTTTGAAGAACACCTGAGAAATTTTAAAGGCATTAAATTTTTAGGGTAGAGGTCGGGGTCCAAAAAAATTGGGGGTTTCAGCGAGGTTACTTTTTCAGACACCAGTTAGACTCCATATCATATCCATGGGCAACTTGAGTTCTTTTTGGAAGGACTAAAGGTTTCCTATCAGTTCCCACCGCCAGAAATAGTTCCAGGTGAAGAATCCAAGAAGCATCCACCAAGATCAAGAAGAAGACTCCCAGTTCACAGAAGGAATTCTCCTCCTTTCTCTCTCTCCTCTTTGGCAGATTTTTCCCTCTTTGCATAAGAAAATAGATTGTAAATGGGTTTAATAATCCATGTAAGTTACATAGTATCAGTTAGCAGTAGTTTTACTTCCAGCAAAGTTCTAGTTTTAGTTCTATTTCTTTAGTTTAGACTCTTTGATGCCCTAACTCTGAAAATCAGAGTTGTAGATCAAAACTCTATATATTGTAATCAAAAAGAAATGTAAAGGGCCAAATTTTTAATACAATAAAGATATACATTGGGTTCTTCATTCATGGTGTGTGAATTACTACTATCTATGCAAATTTATTGAATGTATGCTTGCATTATTCTTTATTTTCATAGAGCCCTTTGTGTTATTGTGTTTCGAATTTGTGCTACTTTTAGTTGGAGTTTGCTGTCGTATATCTACCTTGCTATGACGAATGCATGTAGGAGATCATCTTTGGGCTTAATGATAAATCCATCTCATGGGTGTGCACATCTTGGTGGCTTCGTGATTTGATAGATTTTGAATATCTTGCACGAGTGAATACGTCTTCTCTCCAAACGCTTTCATCTGTGGAGTAGTGAATTATGACTTCGTTTGATTTATGCTTATGGGTTGTTCCAAATCTCTCCAGCATTCAATTCACAAGGAAGGGTTTACAGTAGTTTATGTCCTTAGGATTTCACTTTTCCCGCAATTCACTTTATTTCTCGTTACTCTTCCCTCTTTAAAATGTTGTCATTAATTCTGAAAATTACCATCTTAAAAAACACAAAATTGCATTTTATTTACAACACCCATACTTGTTAAAATGGAAAATACCAAAAAAAAAAAAAGAGAACTAACAATATTTTATAGTTTGCTGTCTTGAACGTACCAGCAAAGGCCTCCTCATGAACAATCACATTTATCTTCAACTGAGTAACCAAGCAGGTTGTGACCTGACCCTGGAGAACCTTGGGAATAACTTGATTATTCTTTCAAGAGAGGAAATCAAATCTCAAGATCCTAGCAAGTTGACTTGTGTTAAAGCAATGCTCAACAGAAGTGGCGCTAGAAGGAGGGCCTCAAGACCCAAAAGCTAGATAGTATTGGATCTTTCTCTCCAGAGAGATTCAAATGTGTGCTTAGATCATCTCCGAAAAGAGGCGAGTTCCTTGAACTCACTCACCATCGAAGGGCTCGCAGCGACAAAGGAAAAGCAAAAGGTGAATCTTCTCATCACCTTTCCATGCCTCGGGATCCTCTTGGATAGTCATTACACATCACTGCCCTAACTACTACCGCAGCCATCAATCAAAATCAGAACTTGCCAAATCAACTTTTGCAGCAACCTCGACCGATGGCCTTTTTTGCTTACGCAACAAGCTCACCTTTGAACTTTGTTGGGAAGCTCCATGAGTTACCCAAAAATCTAGAGATGTTTTGCACATGATTCATATATGGAGAATCTAGGACAGCAAAAGAACACATCCGCATCTTCAAAGAAATTTGCAATCGTAAAGAGATTGCTCACCAAGACGTCATCTGCCGCCTATTCCCATACACTTTGGGAGAGTTTGCATACAACTGGTACCTAAATTTTCCACAAGGATCTATCTTAGTGTGGAATGAATTCGAAACCAAATTCCTCAATCAATTCAAATTGTATGTTGATCCTGCAGTGACACATCACCAGTTCATAACCACGAGGAAGGATCCTAAGGAGCCCATTGCCATGTTTAATCATCATTTTCACAAAATGCATCAAAAGATGGAAGCTCTCTACACTATACTGGATGAGGCTATCATACAAGTTTACCTAAAGGCTCTAGACCCATTCACCTCAATCTTTCTAAGAAGGCTTCCCCCAGCAGATAGAGATACAATTGAAAAGGTGTATAATGAAGCCATCACTTTCACTCAGCAAATGGACCCACAAGAAGGAAGTTATGCGGCTGCGCCCATCATGAGTAATCTCATGGTCCCACACCCATTTGCAGCAAACAATCAAGCCTTAGCCAACCACTTGCCCATGCAAAATCCTATATCAGCATAGCCATGTACAACCATGCCTCCACCCATTACTTATCTAGGCTATGAAGCTCATAAAATGGCATTCATAGAACAGAGGATTGTACCCAAAAATGAGCCTGATGCTCTCATGGCTTCTGAGTTAGATGCCGTAAAAAAGACCTTATCGCAACTCACTAGCGAAGTTACCAGAATGAAGATAAACCCACCCCAAAATCAAGGTGGATACCAACGAGCATCTGCTGGTCCAAATACATACTCTCAGAATCCAAACAGGGGTTTTAATGCATACAGCAACAACAACACATAGGAGAAATCATTTGGGCAGAAAAGGCCAAATTGGCCATGGAACACTAGACCAAATAATGGCAGCATCCTAGCAGATGATGCCAATACTTATGAGGCTTCAAAGGCCAATATTGTCAGGGCTCCAATTAAGGGTAAAAGCACAATAATCTATCACCCTTTTACAAAGGAAAAGGACGACAAAATCAAAGTTGTTCAACTTCAATAGTATAAAAGTGACATTTATGTTTTGAATTTGAAGATGATGTAAACTAATAAAAATTTTTAAAATGGATGAAGTTTATGATTAATATTTTTAATATTTTTTTTGAATAAGTTTTGATTTTTTTTTTTTTTTATGTTTAAAGACGATTTTTCAATTGCAGAAACATGCTAAAAATTAGGGGTCTAGTTCCCAGCAAAACATTATATGTAAATAAACATTTTTTCCCCTAATTTCAAAATATGTTATAGATGACATATATAGCTAGTGCATGAAGAAATAAAAATTGGTTTGTGACCTATATTTTCTCTTTTATAACAATTCAAATTCCAACTCACCTGAAATCGATAGTTTTCATCTCCCGCCATATTTTTCATAACAAATATATCCCAATCAAAAAAAGAAATATATATTATTGAAGAGGAATCTCTCTTCTAGTGCACCATATGTTTTTCAAATTTATTTAATATTTTTTACTATTTTTTTTCTTTCTTCGAATCAACATCTCCTTGACTGTTAAAATACCTACTGGCAATATTTTTTAATTATAATAGACTATGTATAATTAAAACACTATAAAATCTATAAGAGATATTCTTGACTCTGATCTCTACAAAAGGGTATTTTTGTATTTTAAAAAAAATATCATTAAAAAGTCTTAGAGTTATTGAAATGTCACTTTTCTAAAATAATTTTATTTCTACGGTAATTGGCCTCAAAGTGGTATAAAACATGCATTTAATAGACATTTCCAATTGGAAAAGTTAAAAACCTTATCTAACTTAACTATAATCAATCTAGCTAAACCATATGTTTGGAAAAAATTAATTTTTAGTTAGAAATATTAAAATTCAGCTGTGCTGATAAGTTGTCCTAAAAGGTGATAGATTATTGTGCTTTTACCCTTAAGCATCAAGATAGTAATGGATATGTGAACAACTCCCAAGACCACTACACCCAGAATCTAGAGGGTTCCCCGATGCAATTCAATGCTATGGTGTTCGATTCCTACGAGTCTGGAAAAGAGGGAGGCCTAGAAACCTATACGGGAGAAGATGAATTCATGTTCCCTTTTTAGAGAGAGAGTGAGCCTGAATACTCTGAGGTGCATGCCTTCCAAAATGATCAGCAAAACTCATACAACCTCTGGAGTAGAAAGGAACCCCTCACCAACAGCATACCTCTAGGAAAGCAACCAACTCCACCAGATCCTCCGGCTAGTAACAATCCCATACCTCCAAATGGCCCAAATGCCCCCATACCTCCTACGATGAGTACATATGTTGATTACTGAGGAACGGCCTGATCAGGTGACAAGTACAGTGCAGTAGATGAACTCAAGAAAACTAAGGCGAACATCTCTATGTTTGAACTGTTGCAGGGCTGCCCATCTCAAAAGGAAGCCCTTTTGAGATCTTTGGACCATTCAAAACCTGGCCTATCGACCAATGGCACCAGGGCACCCACATCCAATGTTAACACATCTGAGGCATTCCTAGTAGTATTCACGGATAGGATGGAGGTCCCGTCATTCTTACTCATCTTGCGAATGTTTGGGAAGAACCTACATAACTGCTTAATCAATTCAGGAGCCTCATGCAACGTTATGCCCCTGTCAATTTGCCAAAATTTGGGGATGGTGCCCCAAGTAACAAACTAGGTGGTCATACAATTAGACAAAACTGAGGTCAGAGTAATTAGTGTTCTCAAAGACGTACACATTCAACTAGTCGCAGATCCCTAGATACAAGAATGCATCGATATACACATAGTGGACATCCCTGAGACTTATGGAATGTTACTAAGTCAAGAATGGACTAAATGCTTAAGAGGATGGCTCTCTATAGATTTCACCCAACTTTGGCTACCTTGGAGAGGTTTGAACAACCAAATAAAGATAGATGCAGAGCCGAAGATGAAAAGGATGATCACCGAATACAATGCCCTGAATGAAGTCTTGTTCACTCAAACTGATTTAGGCACTTACCTATTGGATGACATTTTCATGTTTCAAATCTGAGAAGGTGAAGAATCAGACCATAGTCCCGTCCAAGGTATTCTAGAGCTAAAGATTGGCGATGACATCTTCCAAAGTTTCATCAATAGCACAACAACTAGCCTATGACATCTAGGCCAAGACGTAGATCCCAACATTTTATTGCTACCTGGATACTGCCGATTACATCAGGCTAGTCATTCTAAGTTTACATGCCCCAGTTCTCAAAAAGCACTGTCACAAGTGTTGGCTCAAATTTCCCAACTAAATGAGCCACCAGAAGCATAGATGATAAAAGGAGATGTACTTGGGATAGAAGACGGGAACAATGTCGCACTAGGTATGGACAACCTAGTCCTTGCAAATAGTCCACCTCAAGATCAAGACAGTGGGTCAGATCCGGAAGATAGAAGCCTTGCCCTGAACATGCTTAGTGACTGGAGTACCTTGGATGATGGATCATGTCCCCCTTACAAGGGAATACTGGAAGATGAAGAAAATTAGCTCCTCAAACCTAGGCATACTCAAAATACAAGGGAATCAAATTCTTCTGACAGCGATGGAGAGAGGGGCCAAAAACCAAGGACAAAGGATTTTTCCAAGAAAAGTTCAACCAGACCTAGTCCTACTAAACCACCTCAGATATGGAAACTGCACTTCGACAGTTCCAAATGTAAACAAGGAGCAGGTGCGGGAATTGAATTGATAAATCCAAGGGGTAAGTCTTTCTATGCTTCTTATAGATTACAGTTTCTTTGTACTAATAATGTAGCAGAATACAAAGTGCTGGTTTGCAGACTCCTCCTAGCTCATGAGAAAGGAATCAAGATCTTGACGGTGGAAGGAGACTCACAATTGGTTGTCAAGCAGATCCGTAGCCAGTATACTTGCAATGATAAGAGGCTCTCAGCCTACCAAAATAGGGCATGGGATCTGATCAATGACTTTGATGCTTTCAACATCAAAACCATCCTGAGAAGAAAGAATGTTGTTACCGACGCATTGGCTATTTTAGCCAGCTCATTACATCCAATGGAGAAATCCAAACTAAAGAAATTCTCAGTTAAACTTGTCGCAGCCCCGGCCATTTTGAACAATATCACTAACTTTCAAGTCTTCCAAGATGATCAACATATCTTAGAGTTTATCATGTGTGATGGCATGTTTGAAAAGCATATCATTGATGAGGAGAAGAACAGGGAGGAAGATCGGGTACAATTCAGACTCATGAATCTCCTAAAACTAGAGGAGAAACAAACTTTAACCCTGGAACATGTATCAAAGCATTAGGCTGTAGTCAAAAGGTGGTTCGAAAAGAGGGCTACCATCAAAGCCTTTAGGATCTCTGACCTTTTCCTCATGTGGGATAAAGAAAAAAAAAAGCCAGACAGCCACACCAAGTTCCAAAGACTGTGGACAGGCCCTTACCAAATATCAAAGATCCTAGGGGAGAACACTTTTAGGATCAACACATTGGACAAAGAGTTGACCCCATTTCCAGTCAATGGGAAATTCCTCAAACATTACTTTGGATCCTAAGTGGGACTATCTTTTGTCCCTTGTACCATAGTCACTTTTGTTTTTTTCCCTTTTTTCATTGTTGTCCTCGCCATCAGTCCTTTCTTCCACTTGTGTTTGTTCTTTTCTTTTGTCGGGGCTTGTTTTGTTGTTGTTTTGGGTCAGTGTGTTTTGGATCCAGTCCAAGGTGTTCCACAAGGGGAGTAGAGGTATTTATTAGTCAAATTTCTCCAAGGATACATGCAGTTTAAGAGAACCTTCCCAAAAAAGACAAAGTAGTGATGATTATCATTAACAAACAAGAAAGAGTTCAAAGTTTGGTCATCCTGATCACAAGACACATTAAGGTACGACACCAAAGGGCATTGGTTTCTAAGGCATTTGTCAATTGTAGCCAGCCTAAGTGCATAGGTTTGGGTACCCACTGATCCTAGAATCCAAGTCTGAACTAAATGCAAAGTTAATAATGAAAGAAAGAAGAGCCGAAAAGGCAAAGCAAAAGAGACACTCAAAAGAAAAGTGCCCCAAAGAGGTCACGAGTGCAATATCCGGGCAGCACCGCCTAATCATTGCTCGGATCAGAAAAAGAAAGAAGAAAAGAGGTTATGGACCTAAATGCATGGAAAAAAATAATGTCCAAGGCTTGATCCATCTCCAAGAAAATAGAAGAAACAAAATTATTTTCCAAAAAATGGAGCTCTCACAAAGGAAGAAAGTTATAGCCTAAGCAGACAGGATAGACTTGGGTGATTATGACAACCTCTACCAGGGCTATGGATGCTCGACTAGAAATAGAGAAAGGTTATACTTGGGACTCAGGGAAAAAATTTTTGGGGCTATGGATGCCTGACTGGTAGCAAAGCTCTTTCCGAGAAGCCTTGGTGTTATTTGGCAAAGGTTGGTAATAGCTGGCAAGCGCCTTGGTTATCACAACCAAAGGTCAAGAAATGAACACACATGGGGAAACTAATGGAAGAACCTCAGATTGGAGTTCATTGAAGAATCATCGACTCCACCACCTCTTGGTTTTGTTCTACTACAAAGCTACTATCCAGAAGAGTGTTGATGATAAATAAATGCCTCGATCATTCCTCCTTTTGTCGGGGCTATTTGTTGTGGGTCCACAAATGCACACCCCATTTTAGGTCCTCTGACCATGGGGACCCCCTTTCTCTTTTGTCTTTTCCTCCTTCTGCCATGTCCGCCCCTTGAAGAAACCTATTCAGCCACCATAGATGACCGTCGAAACCCAACCATAGGAAAGGAGAACCCCTTTTTGGCCTTTTAGAGGACTTAGGTCCTCTGAAGTGCTGAAACGGCTGAAAGGCTGAAGACCAGGCCTTTCAATGATTTCAAAGTTTGAAATGACTGAAAGGCCAAAAGGTTCTTGGTCCTCCTTTGGTATTTTCAGCAATTCAATGTCTGAAACCCTGAAACCGCTGACGTCAGCCTGCGGGTTATAAAAGGGGTAGCCTCCTTTTGTCATTTCACTTTACATTTTTATGTGTTTATGCCCTCACTCGCGTTCTGTCTGCTTCTCCTCACTGACCGCCTCCTCTTCCAAGCCACCTGGTTGCCCTCCCTTTGCTTGATCAATTGAGGTATGCTCTCTTCACTCTTGCTCGCTTGGTGCTTTCGGGTTTACTTAGGTTTTGGGTCTTTTCGATGCCCCTAGTGCCTGTCCAACCTAGGGCACTTCATTTTGTCACCTTTTTGGGCTTTTGTGTCTTCGTGTGTTGATAGGGATGTCCCTCCCTATCACCCCTAGGGTTTTCTAGTGTTTTTAGGTCTAGGTTTAGGGTCTTGGGTTTTTGTCAGTCGCGGCGCTTACCGTAGGTTTTTGGCCTCCAAAGGGCTGAAAACTGTATCTTCACTTTTTCCAAGTGCCATTTTGGACGTTTCATCCTTTCAGACATCCAAAAGGTCTGAAAGTCTGAAAAGCTGAAAGTGAAACCTCTGATCAGTCCATCTAGGTCTTCACCATGTTCAGATGATTTAGCGTCCTTGAGAAAGCCCCTCCCAGTTCGATGTCTGAAACTCTAAAACCCCTGATGGACTTGGCCCTACCATATACCTGTTCACACTTTTAGACTTTTCGGTCTCTGAACTAGTTTTCAGTGTCCGAAACCCCGAAAGGTCCGAAAGTGTGAAAACTTGCACTTTAACTATTTTTCAGCTCTCTTTACTTGATTTCATAGTTTAAATTGTTTTTCCTATTCAAATAAGCTACTGATATTTGTCTTTTCTTGCAGGAATGACTGAACCCAAGATAACATCCCCAATGAATTATCAATACAAGGGGAATCCCCCTAACTCAAAGGTGGGGAACAAACACAGTGAGATAACTGACACCAACATCAAGAATGTAGATTGGAATGAATTCCTGACTCAGTGCTCCCAACTAGCGAATAGATTTGAGGAATGTACCTCATTAGTCCTATCCGGGCTAGTAAATGCAGCCGCACACCCTGTGGCTATTTCATCTTCAGAATTGATCATCACCCTAGCTCATCATTATGATTTAGATAAGAGGGTGGTAGTAAACTCTGAGGACCAGGTGGTGCTAGACATCAGGCCGGATATCATTGAGGACATCTTTCACCTTCACAAAGGCATAGACAAATTCTATGACTTTTATATTGAAAAAGGGACCAAGTGGTTTGGCAATAGGGAGCAAACCGTAAATGAGATGATGAATAAGGAATACCTCAAGCAACCACTTCCCAAGAACAAACTGGACAAGATAGACCTCTGGAGAGGTTATATGAAGGATGATATCCAGGCAGCTATAACAATGATAAGCAGGGTGTATGGGTTACCACAGTCCACCCAACTCGAGCATTGGATGATCCTATTGATAGAAAGGATCTGGGAGTGGAAAGAAAGATTTGACTGGGGCACCATCATCAGTGAAAATCTAGATGAGAAATTGACAGCCATAAAACATAACCCTAAGTTTTACATGAGCACTTACGTGGTGTATCTACTAGCTGCACAGGAAGATTATCCTGGCCTCACCAAGAGGAGAAGTCTGAATGATCCAAATGCATGGCCCCATCTTGCATACCCGTAGCTGGTAAAAGGAGAAAACATGCCATAGGATTCCCCAGATTATAGGATAGTCAATGATGCATTCATATTCACAGTCATCCAATCTATTGAGGGTGACTTTGCTAAAAGGATGTCAGAAGAGGCTATTGCTAAGGTAAGGGCCATTGGGGCCTATTTTATCCAATTCAGGATGTTCACATATATCAGGATAGCCAGGTCAACCTTGCAACCAAATAAGTTGCCTAGCTACCCATCCGACTAGATAATCATATTGGAGATGGCCAGGCAGCCCGTGGATGCATACGAGCACATAAAACATAAGAAGAAGCACTGTTGGGACTTTCCCATCTCTTTGGGACCCTATACACTATAGGATATGAAGGTTTTCAAATCCCTTGCTTTTGAATGGGATGACTGTCCCTTACAGCTTTAAAAGACAGTACGAGCCTGCTTTGATCCTATAGGTACTTATAGCCATATCATCAGAAAATTCTACATACATGAGCCACATCTAGAAGATCATTGGATAAACTGTATAGATGATCATGAGGTCGGGATCCGATATTATTGTAGAATGAACCTAGCTCTGGCAAAAGAGGTGTTGAAGGTTCCTATTTCCTCAAAGGTATGGGAATGTGATTCAAAGGAGGTCTTAGAAGACATTTACACAAAAGATAAAGTGTATGACAGGCCAATCATGAACATCGAGGTGGAAAAGGATGAAAATGATGACATAGACTTCAGGGCAAGGCATGTGATAAAGACCACTATATCTTGGATCAAGAAGCCACACTGAATGAGTCTGATCCCAGTGAAAACATTAATGGATCCCTCCAGGAAAGTAGAGAAACAACGAGGAGAGAAGTCAATAGCTCCTAAATATAAGAAGGCTCCCCCTCAGAAGCCAAGAATAGTGTATGGTCATGAATGACCAGTTGAATATGGCTCTAATCCAAGGCCCAAGTAAACTAGAATGACAGGCCAGATTGACCCACTAGTGGGGTCGTCACAACCCCAATCAGGAGAAGGCCCATCTACCTCTAGCCAATCTTCCCCCACCACTGAGAAGAAAACCTATAAGAGAAAGAAGACTTCTAAATATTCATAGTTAGAAATTGTACAAGAAGAGCCTAAGGAAGAGGACACAGGTGAGCCCTTAGTCTGGAAGACCAAGTTGCAAAAGAGGAGAGAAAAGGAGACTACTAAGAAACATAAAGAGGATCCCAAAGAAAAAGATAATCCTTTGGATGCATTAGGATCGGATGAGTTCATGCTTTCTGATTTTGAAGGACTGGAAGGCTTTTTGGATCAGGGCCAAGATACACACACTGGGGGACCACCGCTCATACAACCCTAGGTATCCCTCACTCCACCACCACTCATACAACCTTAGGTAGCCCTTACTCATCCACCAGTCTAGTTCACCAATCCTCCGGTGAATGTTCATGCTCCACTAGTAAGCTCTGATTTTGCTCTTGGGCCTAAAACCCAAGACAGTGGGGTAACTCAAAGTTTAGTAATAGACAATGTAGCTAGAGGGACTCCCTACTGACTTCCCTACCAACTCCAACACCTCCTCCTGCACCAACTCCACCTCCGTCTACTACCACCATCTCCTCATCTCCCACTCCAATCATACCAACAATTGTTCCCTCAACATCAATCCCTCCAACATGTGCCACCCAGGTTTTTGGAGAAGCTGTGAGTGCTAAGGACATACCACCTTTCCATACCATGGTGGAGGCCATGATCGGTCTGAAGTCAAAGGTATCAATTGATACTTCCAATGAAGAAGCCCAGGACAAAGAAGAGGCTAACATGGTAATTGAACAAGGAGAGAAAGAAGGAGGAAGGGAAGAAGGGGAAATGGATGTGGATGCTAAAGGGGAAGGAATGAAGGAAGGAGGGAATGAATAAGGAAAAGGGAAAAAAAAGGAATCAGAAAAAGAAACAGAGCCAGAAATACAAAGCCTCACTTCGATCCTCCAGGTTTCACCATATGAACCTGTAACTACATTTGGTAAACCTACTTGGTTTACCAAGGAGAAACAACCTAGGAGAGGAACCTACACCAGTGAATTGGATGGAGAGGACACAAGTATGACATTGGTTAGACAAGCTTTCCACCAGGCTGTAATCAATGCACCTACAAATTAGATCATGTCATATGTAACTCAAGACACTGGGGGTCACTAGAAAGCCTAGATAGCTATCCCTCCCCTGAGTACTTCTTAGATGATAGTTTCATTAAAAGGTTATACATTCAAGGAGGTAGATTTGGGTGAACCTACAAGAGAAGGGAGCAAAACACTAGCAGCTTTATGGTTGAAGCATGCTCTAGGGTTCATGAATAAAGATGAAGAAACCATCAAAACTTTAACAGACCAAAATGAAGCCTTAAAAGGGTTCATACAAAATATGTTGGGTCCCATTGACCCAAATTGTTCAAAGGCTTCACTACAGGCCATGCTTGATAAAAGGGCTACACCAGATTTGTCGGCAGGTTTGACTCCCTCTTTTATCCAGGCAAGCGTTGATTGGATAAATGACTTTGAACAATTTAGAGAGAAGGCAATCCCATCAATATTTAGGCCATACAGGACCATATTGGTTGAGGTTAATTCACTCATCAACCTGGTGGAAGATGACGGGGGTATGGATGCAGAGGTAGTTAAGTGGCAAGCAGCTCTCCAAGATTTGGAGATAATTTGAAAGCAATGCTTCCAAATTTTGGTAAAAGTCTATGAGGGTGAAGAACTGGATAAATTTGAGACTTGGACCAAGAAAATGACCAAGATAATTAAGGCCTACAAGAAACACCAGGCCCTTATAGATGAAAATCGGGAGGAGGTAATAAAATGGATCAAAGATATAGATACCTTCTTTACAGGGGTCAGCCTCAACATCTACCAAGATGAAAGCCAACAGGTTCTACGTCCCTTCAAGGAAGTGGTCCAACAATTCAGAGATGTTCTAGCCAGAGTCAATACCAAGGAGGCCTTGCAGCAACTGTTCTACATGAAAGAGGAAATACATAGAATGTCACAGCATGAAGAAGAGATCATGTTCTTCACTTCTGAATTAACTATCTTCAAAAAGAACCAAGAACGAAGGGTCACCAAGATAAAAAGGAAGGAGATCAATTTTGAAGAGGTTCAAGAAATAGTGTAGAGGCTTCGGGTAGCTCACCCAGAGGTCTTTCCTGGATAAAGCTCCAAGGTCTATTTTCCAGATAAGTGGGGCAATATTTTCACACTTGGCCAAATTTCTACTAAGGTGGAGTTTTTGGCCTTTCAGCCTCCGAAATTTTGGTTTTTTCAGCCTCCCAAAGCAAGGAGTTTTTCAGCCTTTCGGCTTTCAAAGATTTTGGCCTTTCGGCCTCCTCAAGTTTTTTTGGCCTTTCGGCCCACGACAATTCCAAACTTCTTGGACCTCCAATTTTGAAGATTTTGAAGAACACCTGAGAAATTTTAAAGGCATTAAAGTTTTGGGGTAGAGGTCGGGGTCCGAAAAAACTAGGGGTTTCAGCGAGGTTACTTTTTCATACACTAGTTAGACTCCAGATCATATCCATGGGAAACTTGAGTTCTTTTTGGAAGGACTAAAGGTTTCCTATTAGTTCCCACCGCCAGAAATAGTTCCAGGTGAAGAATCCAAAAAGCATCCACCAAGATCAAGAAGAAGACTCCCAGTTCACAGAAGGAATTCTCCTCCTATCTCTCTCTCTCCTCTTTGGTGGATTTTTCCCTCTTTGCATAAGAAAATGGATTGTAAATGGGTTTAAGAATCCATGCAAGTTACATAGTATCAGTTAGCAGTAGTTTTACTTCCAGCAAAGTTCTAGTTTTAGTTCTATTTCTTTAGTTTAGACTCTCTAATGCCCTAACTCTGAAAATCAAAGTTGTAGATAAAAACTCTATATATTGTAATCAAAAAGCAATGTAAAGGGCCAAATTTTTAATACAATAAAGATCTACATTGGGTGCTTCATTCATGGTGTGTGAATTACTGCTATCTATGCAAATTTATTGAATGTATGCTTGCATTATTCTTTATTTTCAGAGAGCCCTTTGTGTTATTGTGTTTTGAATTTGTGCTACTTTTAGTTGGATTTTGCTATCGTATATCTACCTTGCTATGACGAATGCGTGGAGGAGATCATCTTTGGGCTTAATGATAAATCTGTCTCGTGGGTGTGGACATCTTGGTGGCTTTGCGAATTGATAGATTTTGAATATCTTGCATGAGTGAATACGTCTTCTCTCCAAACACTTTCATCCATGGAGTAGTGAATTGTGACTTGGTCTGATTTATGCTTCGTGGGTTGTTCCAAATCTCTCCAACATTCAATTCGCAAGGAAGGGTTTATGGCAGTTTATGTCCTTAGGATTTCACTTTTCCCACAATTTTCTTTATTTCTTGTTACTCTTCCCTCTTTAAAATGTTGTCATTAATTCTGAAAATTACCATCTTAAAAAACACAAAATTGCATTTTATTTACAACACCCATACTTGTTAAAACAAAAAATACCAAAAAAAAAAATGAGAACTAACAATATTTTGTAGTTTTCTATCTTGAACATACCAGCAAAGGCCTCCTTGTGAACAATCACATTTATCTTCAACTGAGTAACCAAGCAGGTTGTGACCCGACGCTGGAGAACCTTGGGAATAACTCGGTTATTCTTTCAAGAGAGGAAATCAAATCTCGAGATCCTAGCAAGTTGACTTGTGTTAAAACAATGCTCAACACAAACCATCCATATCAGTTGGAAGGGTAGTTAGAGGTTATATGAAGCCTTAGAGAGTCATTGTGCGGGCATAATGGAAGATAATTTCAAAGATTGTATAGATTGTTATAATTTTGGGCAATAAAACTTGAATTTCTTGCATTCCTTTGGATTCTTTTTTATGTTTCTTTGCATTCTAAATTTTTAGAAGTGTTGTGACAAGCCATAACACCATTTTTGAGGCCCTGTAAGTTCTTTTAGCAACAACATTTCATTCTTTTTAAGTAACTTTCATGTAGAAGCGTTGGGTTTTACATTCAACAAAGAATGAATTAGTTGGATCCATCCACAGATTTTGGTAACTATGGCTTGGGATGGATCCCGTGCATGTATTATATGTAATTAACCCAAAATATGTAAGAGTTGCCTGAATTTGTAAGGTAATTACCAACTGGTGTAAGGTTATAGGGTGAAAAATGCTTAATTTAAGGGCCATGGGTATCACAACAAAAGTTTGGGCTTAATACGGGTGTGTTTTTCTTTTGGAATATATTCAAGCATGTTGAGGACATGGTTCAGGATCAAAGAGAGGATCGTAGAAGTGAATTTTGATCCATTTGTGAGGAAGCCCTAGTTATAGGCTTGATTTAGTGAGGGTTTGTGAGTTGGGTTGTTTTTAGAGGGTCCATGGCCATAACGATACAAAAATCCTTTTATTTACTTTATTTATAGAGACTTTTGAAAGTGGAAAGGTCAGGGAGGATCCCCTTGATAGGGTTGTTTTGGAAACTTGGTCTAATTAGACCTTGAGATGAGATCTGAGACAACAGTTTTAAGAGGAGATGTTACAAAACAAGTATGCCTAGTTTCCACATATGTTTTATAACTTGGAAAAGGGTATCCGGATCCCTAATTGGTTTGGGAAATAATTTGGGATAATTTGAGGAAATCTACAAATTTCCCACTAGAAAGGGCTAGTAGGATAGGCCTAAGAAGAGTAGTTTAGTGTTGGGTGGAAAAAAATGAAAAGTATGACTTTGGGTTTGGTAATTGAGATGTTTGGGGTGAATTGAGAACCTTAGAAGGGTTAGGAATTATTTATTGATTTTGGGAACAACCATCAAGTGAGTAAAGGGTGTTTAAATGGTTAGTTTGAGGGAAATCATGAGGCATGAAGCATGGTTGAGTAAATGAGTAAGAAGATGTGGGAGAGAATATAAAGATGTGGAGCCTAGTGGAGTGAAAGATGTTGAATTTAACCTCTAATAGGTCTACTATGTGGGCTGGGTCTTGGAGTTTGATCCATTGTTGAAGGAAGGATAAGAGTGTTGTTACAAAACAAAGGAGAAATTGGATATTCTCCTAAGAAGATTTTCTAACTACCATTAGCCTCTACATCAAATGGTAAGAGAAAGGAAATAGGTCCTTGCAGGTTAGATATTCAAGATAGGATGGAAAAGAGTTCAATCCATTATGGATGAAGACTTGGGTATGAGGAACACTAAGGGGTATTCGCCATTCAAGACACAATGCAAGTGCAGAGGTAAGGTCTGCAAAAAGGTTTTTTTTAGTGGTTCATTTTCCAATTTTGTTTCAGTTGAAATGGTTGAGAAATTGAATTTATAGAGGATAGCACATAATGTGCCTTATAGAGCACAATGTTTGAATTTTGAAGACAAAGTAGATGTGATGGGGCAATCGTACATTAATTTCATCATTGGTTCATATCATGATGTCATTTTGTGTGACATAGTACCTTTGAAGGATTGTCATATTATCCTTGGGAGATAATGGAATATGGAGAAGCATACCCTACATGATGGAGAAGAGAACACATATATCTTCATGGAGGATGTGAGAGATTTTTTTGAAGCCATTAGAGGAAGATGGGGCAACATGTAAAGTGTCTTGTAATTTTGGTGTGTTGGAAAGGATTGGATTCCTTAAACAAGAGGAACATGAATTTTTAGAATTTGAGAAGGAGAATTCTTGGGAGAAGAAAACCTATGAGGGAGAAGATGTACAAGAGGATTAGAATGAGATCCTAGTTGGAAAGAGCATGGTGAGTTTTTTATTTGAAGGACAAGAGGATTAGTCAGATATAGAAGCAAAGAGGGAGAAACAAATGATGGTAAATGAACCTTAGGATACAAGGTTTTCATGAAGTTATGAAGAAGATTGCAGAAGCATTTGATGCTAAAGGTAGCAGAGTTAAGATTCATATTGATGATAGAGAAATTCAGATTGGGACAGTCTTATGTCCTTTTGAGGGTGCAAAGACACAAAGCATCCCTATGAAGATTGAAGAAGAGGCTGAGAAAGAAGCCTTGAAGGTAGAATATTAAATGTTCGAGTGCCTAAAACAATGCTATAGAAGAGATAAGTTGGAGGAGCTCTCAAGAATGGAAGGGATGAAAAGGATTGAAGAGTTGAGGCTCTTGGATACAGAGTTGAAGAAGGAAGCCAAAATCTGGCATATGAAGGCTACAAGGAGGGTTGTTTGGCCTATTAAGAGGCTAGTTCTAGAAAGGAATTTTCTTGAGGAGGAACCTACTGAAAGGGTTTAAGAAGGTGGTTGTGAGGAGATAATATATAGAAAGGAGGTAAGTCCACAAGTTCTTGATGAAGGGAAAAAATTATGGAATAAGTTTAAAGCCATAGAAGCTAAATGGAAAAATAAAATTGGATCAAGGGAAGGATGCCAAGGTATAGGGAATATGTATCAAAAAATTTCAGCAGTAGTCTCAAGGGAAGAGACATGAAGATGCAGAAATGAATGGTCACGTGGAGACCATGGAGACATATTTTTCTCAAAGAATGGATATCTTACAAACAAAAGTGGGTGAGAAAGAGGATGAAGGGCTGAACCAAATAGTTGCTTTGGTGTAGGAGAAAGAATGAATATTTCTTTCAACTAACCCTTTTGTTACAAGATTGCAGGGGTTCTATGTTAATGATTATATTCAAATGATCCATGAAGACATGGAGGTACATAAGGAAAGTTTGAGTACTTAGAATGAGTTCAAGTGGATGAATGATAGGTGCAAGAAGCCACCAAAGAAAGGACACATATTTTGTGTAGGATATAGGCAATCAATGCCAAAGAATTGGAAAACAAGGAAGAGGACCATAGAATCCAAGGGACTTGGATTCTTTTCAACCTCAGGAGTATGGTGCAAGAAACCTCATGAGCACAAAGAGGGTCACTTGTATGACCTAAAGACATGGGAAGGATAAGATGACATGTAAGGTCATTGAGATTATGTAACATGGCCTATGATCCATTTTATGTAATAGGATTAGTTAAGAGATGCAAAAACATGTAATGTTGCAAATTATGCAAAAATATGTAAAATTGCCAAAATTTGCATAATAGGCCTAAGAGGCTAAGGATAGGTCCTTGAATGATTCTATGAAATTTTCAATAGTTTTGAAGTCCTAAAATGATGAAATCCAGGGTTATACGTTATTAGGAGTTTATTTAAATAAGTTTTAAAATTAAAAAATTTCAAAAGTAATGACTATTTTGAAGATAGAGGGAAAACAAAAAAAACTAATGTAATTGGTTTGGTTAATGAATACCAACCATCCAGATTAGTTGGAAGGGTATTTAGAGGCTATATGAAGCCTTGGAGAGTCATAGTATGGGCATAATAGAAGAGGATTTTGAAGATTGTACAGACTGTTACATTTTTGGGAAATAAAACTTGAATTTATTGCATTCCTTTGGATTCTTTTTTATGTTTATTTGCATTCTAAGTTTTTAGAAGTGTTGTGACAAACTATAACACTATTTTGAGGCCCTGTAAGTTCTTTTAGAAATAATTTTTCAATTCTTTTAAGCAACTGTCATGTAGCAGTGTTGGGTTTTTCATTTAACAAAGGATGAATTAGCTGGATCCATCCACTTTATGTGGTAACTGACTGGTCAGAATAATACCCTTGTAACTAAGGATTGGACATCCTTATCTTACTAGAAATAACATACTGAACTCATTTGAATTATCTACCAGGGACGTAATCTTGAAATGGTATCAAAAAATTATATGCTCTAATCCACCTTAAGTGTCATTACTATCTACGTAATGACAATTCTGAAAGAGATACTAAACTAGGAAATAGAATCAACAGTTTAATCTGAAGCTTTTGAGAACATGCTATGATAGACAACTAACTATTTTCTTATTCTGCATGAACAACAAATAGTTTTGTTACTGAATGGTTGCAGGAGAAATAGAGTCCTAAATGCTTCAAATGACTTAAGACTAATTCCTACTGAACTATGAACTAAGTTCACCTCCCACGTGGGTGCCCATGGAAGAGTGAATGAAACAAAACTCAGAGATTAAGAACTGAAGATCTCATTTATTCAATCATAAAACATAGATACAAAATGTGGTAACAAGATTGTATTTTCTCTATTACTGGATTACAAAATGATTCCCATAAAGACTAACTAACTAAGGAACCAAAACTTCTAGCTTATTTAACAACAACTTTTAAAACAAAAATCCTTGCAACTAGGATTCCCCAACATAAGGGATATGAAAATATTTAATATACATGATCAACATCTTTAAATGTAGGAACAAGTTGTATTCAATTACGCATGAATATAGGAATGCGGCACTACTAGATTTACTTTGTAATGGCTGTTACTCCATATTGACCCATTCTACAATAGAAACCACTATCAACTGGGAGTGGTGGAATCATCATGAGTCCTGAAAATAGTTATTCTCTTTATAGCACCACTTCATCTTTCAATGTTGAATTCTTCTTTTCCCACTAACTTGCCATTTCCTACAAGATATTCGTGTGCATATATATATATATATATATATATATATATATATATATATATATATATATCCAAGCCAAGATCCATAATAAGTTTTCTTCACTAGCTGTCTCTTATCACATGGCTATAGGAAAAACCACCCAACTTAATGCAGGATGAAAAGACACAAGATTCATTCCATATAACCATGTAACATATAGATAGCATATTCATAAACTTAAAATGCACACACACACATATATATAGTAGTTTTGTAATATAAGCATAAACAGCCCGAAGAAGTTCTATGAAAGCTCATGCAGTTCTCAAGTTTTAAGCATAAAAACATATCAAGTTATAAACTAGATTAGGCCTTAAATCGGCCTCAGCATTTCTCTCAAGCTTTTCCTTTTGTTGGTCCTCTAGAAAACATGTATTTCTTTACCCTCACTGTCATTCTATGATTTGTAGCTATACTCTGACTAATACCTCCCCCTACCAAGCTCCAGTAGAATCCTTTTGTGTCCATGTGTGACTCCCACCTTCTCACTTCCCCTGCCATATCATAGTCTTCCAAATTTTTTGAGTTGGCCAATAGAGGGGAAATAAGAAGGGGTGGCTGAAATCTTAGTGGAACCCAATAACTCTACCTTTCTCTTCCCAAGGTAACATACCATGGAGCTCACCTATTTTCCATTTTGAAATTGAGGGGTGAATGTGGCTCCTTGTTTCTTAAGTCCTCAGTCATGCTAATCCAGTGCCATTGAATTGATTTTTTTTCTTCAGGCAACTTAGTTTAAGCCATCCAAGTATACCAATCAAAAGTTTCCTTTCTAAGAGGATCAATGATCTTAATTCCTTCCTCTGATTGAGCCACTTTCATCCAATCATAATAATAATTCTTGAGGTCTTTAGCTTCTAGCCTTAGGTAGAGAGGAATTTCTTCCTCTAACTCCCTATAAGATTTGGCTTGGGATTCCCTACTTATATCATTCTGAATCCA
The DNA here is from genome assembly GCA_018584345.1 of Thuja plicata. NCBI lineage: Eukaryota > Viridiplantae > Streptophyta > Pinopsida > Cupressales > Cupressaceae > Thuja > Thuja plicata. The sequence goes on along the minus strand of MU225495.1, from coordinate 1,906,228 downwards.
TGACATAAGGGCTCTTAACTAGATATCCCTAACATACAACAAGGGATTATAATTCCTATTATTGGGTACAACCAGATTGTGGAGGAAAAATTCACATAACATATTTTGCATTGCTGCAGGAGAACTATGGAAAGCTTGGAAAAAAATCAAGGGGTTCTTCTAACATTGGAGACTTATTTCTCATTATACTAATCAATTGATAATTTAACAACCACTCTTTAAGAAATATGGCATAAACAAGAGAGGGGGGCCTATAGCTCATTAACTTTGGTATCACTAATGTTACCTTAGTTAGTTTCTCTTGAAGTTGCTCCACCTCTTCCTCCTTTTCCAAAAGTTCTTGATAAGTCTGATTAATAACTTGGTGCAAAACCTTCTTCTATTGTCTTCATTGTTCTCTCTCCATCACTAATTTATTGCTCAGCTAAAAAATAAAAAAAAATAATGTCACAAGGTAGGGGATATCTGACAGAGTACCCTCACCAAGATTTGCCTGTGCTACTTGTATATTAGCCAAATTCTCATTACTTGGATGTACATCCTTTGCAGGGTCCATCCATATTACCATGGACCACTCAGAATTATCACATTGTTGAGAAGTTGTAGCTAGTGCATTCAATCCTTGGCTTAAAACCTACTCAGCCATTTCATTTACAAAACTCATATCAATGCCATAATTTTCTTCAAACAGACTTCTCCCTGCTGCTGTAGGAGGCGAATCCATCATGTCTTCTTCTATATCAAAGCACTCCCCTAAAATGATGCCATTTTCTAAATCAATGAGGTCGTCATCAACTTGAATTCCATGGGAAGATGAAACCCTTCTCTGAAACTTGTAGGTTTGTTCCTCAGAGTTGGAATCATCCCCAATTATTATACATTCTACATTCATTCTATCCTCGGGGGACTTCGCTCTTTTGGCTTTAGGAAACACACCAAGCAATTCCTGATGATTGTCTCTCAGTTCATCTCTTTCTGGATCCCCTGACTTAGAAATGTCAGGGTCAATAGTTGACCTTTTTGGTGATGTATCTATGGTCGTACTCTGCTTCATCCTACAACTTCTCCTTAATGGGGTTTCCTCCTTTTTGTCAGCAATTTTTTGCTTCTTAGAAGTGGTTGGAGCTACAGGGTCTTTTTCCTTCGTGTGTTTACAAGAACCAAAGGTAGCTTGTTTTCCCTCATTTTATCCCCTCATAGAAGCCCTAGTTTCATTGGTTATGAAGGAAGCCTTTTCTTTAGAAACTTTCTTCTTACTCTTATTCTGGGCCAACCCAGATGCAGAGGCTTTAGGAGAATGCTCAGGGTTCTTAGACCTAGGTTTTCTTCCTGAAGAAGACCTAGGTTCTAATACTTCAATAATCTTGAAAACCCCATGTTCTATTTGGACCCTTTTCCCCACTCTACGCCTTAAAGGACTTAGGGTTCCCTTCTCAAATTCCCCCAAGATAAAATCTTCCCATGAAATTTCTGACTGTTCTCTTAAGGCTTTTTCAAAAATTAACTTAATCAGACAATGGTGGGAGACAATATTAGGCTTACCTTCTTATACTAGTGAAGCCCTCTTCTTTAGGATATTGAACAATAAACTTGGTACATTTATGGGCCAATTATCATATCGTAGACAGCTTAAGAATTTGAAATGAACAACATGGAGGTATGCTTGATGACCTTCACAAGTGAAATATATTATCACATATACTACACATTTCTTGTAAGGTTCTGGTAGGCATAACCTGTTGGTACCCTACTTCTTGTCAACCTCCAGTGGTGGGTCTACATACAAAGTAAATTGTGCTCTAGCAGTTTCCAGGTTGAAGCTATCTGAGAATTCTTATCCTTCTTGTGATAATCCCATGACCTCTGCCATAGCTATTTTTTAAAAATGACACCCTCAACCCTTTGATGGTGGCCACTCCATCATGTAGTGTGTCTAAAAACTACAATGCCACTTCTCCATCCCAACTGGTAGCTTCATAATGTAATCTAGCCAACCCTTGGCTTGAAAATGCGGCATGCAAGCCTGATAATTTAACAAAAGATCATGAACGCTAGGTTCACACTGAACCAAACCACCACCCATCTTCATAGAGTATCAACATACACAAGATAGTTATAGAGAGTACAAGAAAGCTATAACAAGGAATTTCAAAGAATGCTAAGAGTGAGAAGCTACAGGTAATTTAAAGATGGAAAGTTCTGGATTTTCAATAATTTAGGCTCTACATGAGAATATGAGTGAAAATCTATAGGATATCAAGAGTTAACTATTCATAATTACTTAGCAGACATCTACACTAGTCACCTTGCTATTTTTGTGCAAAATAAATCACTCTTTTCAAGGTTGTCAAATCACAAAATCTAAATTGGCAACATTTGTGCAAAAGTGCAAATCATTTAAAAAGTTTAAAAATAATAGCACACAATACATACATAAATATATAAAACAAATCTAAGATTCCCCCCCCCCCCAACATAAGTGAGAAATTTGTCCCATAATTGCACATGTGACAAGAGCACAACAAATTTAAAAAAACAAATTAATGAATTAATTATCAAGGATAGTGTACACAAACCTGATGAAGCACTAGTGGCGTGAAAAAATTGTCATCCATTGGTGGAGAATGATGATATGGATGGGTGGAAGAAAAGAAATAATGAGATGGATTTTATTATGAAGAAAGTACTTTCTGGATGAAAGTGTTTATTATGGAGCAATGAGAACTTGGCTAAAGAGAAGAATGAATATGAGTGGGTTTCTCATATCCATTTTCTACAGGAGACCCTTGACCATTATCAAATTGAAATTTTTTTAGGAACTCCTCTTTTCTCTAAGGTTTATGGTATAGCTTAAGTCATTGACCATTAACCAGTAATTTGAAATGGATAGGATCAACAGTAGACAACTGAATAACACCATTGGAAAAAATAGCAACAATTTCATAGGGCCCCAACCAGAGCGTTTGAAACTTACCAGGAGTGTGCTAGTATCTAGAATCATACAAGAGGGCCTAGTCACCAACTACACATTTCTTATCCTTAATAAATTTATCATGCCATTGCTTCCATTGTTGCTGCACCAACTCTGTGTTAGAAAAAACAGATTTCCTCCACTCATAAAGATTATTCAGGTTGAGAATGCACTCCTGTTGAGATTCAGTAAGATCCAGATTGAGCTCTAATGTTGTTCGTAAGGTTTTATGCTCCAATTCAACTAGCATCATAGAAAACTTACCATAAACTAAATGAAACGGGGTGAATCAGGTAGTAGATTTCCAAGTTTTCCTATAAGCCCAAAGTTCTTCAGGAAGCTTGGACACCCAATATTTTTTATGAACAGAGACTATCTTGGTAAGGATGGCCTCATGTGCCTGATTCGTGACTTCTACCTAGCCATTGGCTTGTGGATAGTAAGGAGATGACTTTCCATGTCAAATCTTATACTCTTCAATTAAAGAATCTATGAGGTTGGAAGTAAATTGAGCTTCCTAATCAAACACTAACTCCCAAGGGACACCAAATCTTGTAAAAATGAATTCATATAAGAATTTGGAAAAATTGTTATCCCGAGGATGCTTCATAGGTTTAGCCTCAGCCCACTTAGTGACATAATTGGTGCAGACCAAAATGTAAGACTTACCTTGAGAAGAAGGTTAAATTGGTCCCACAAAGTCAATTCCCCATTTGTCAAAAGGTGTCACAACTACCAGCGGCTGCAGGGGCATCTCATCAATTTTAGTAGGCCTTCCCATTTGTTGGCACTGATCACATTTCTTGGTATACTTAGTTGCATCCTTATGGAGAGTTTTCCAATAATATCCAGTGGTCAAAATTTTGAACCTTGTTCTCTTTGCTACAAAGTGGCCACCACATGGCTCATCGTGATATGCTTGAAGGATATCATAAGTTTCATCTTCTCTAATGCATCCTCTCATGATCTAATCTGGACCAGTGTAAAACATGAATCCAACAATCCAAGAAAATTTAAAAAATTTCTCAGCTATCAATTTTTGTTCCTTGGAAGAGAAGTGAGCTAGTGTCCTCCCTGTGGTGAGATAGTTTTCAATGTCAACATACCATGGGTTTTGTGCTGATAATAGGAAAATATGCTCATCGGGAAAACTGTCATCAATGGCTACAGGATCATCAGGAACATGCAAGCGAGAGAGAAATTCATCTACAACATTGGCTTTCCCTAGCTTGTCCACAATAGTAATATCAAATTCCTGAATTAGTAGAAACCCTCGAGCCAACATCCTAGATATGGTGGGTTTATTCATCAGGTACTTGATTGCTAAATGGTCAGTATGGACAAATATCTCATAACCGGTAATATAATACCTAAATTTATTCAGTGCATAGATTACTGCAAGCAATTCCATCTCTATCATAGTGTAATTGAATTCTTCTCCCTGCAAGTTCTTACCAATGAAATAAATGGCATGCTCTACTGTATCTTCCTTCTGGCCAAGGACTACTCCAATAGCATAGTTGGAGGCATCTGTGTGAATATGGAATGGCAATCCCCAATTGGGAACTCTCAATACAAGTGATGTGATAAAATCCTTAAGCTGCAGGAAGGACTTGTCACATTCAGAATTCCAGGAGAATTCATAATCCTTTTCCAACAAGTTAAAAAGGGGTGTTGCAATTTTACTGAAGTCCTTAATAAACCTCCTATAGTATCCAGCATGCCCGAGAAAACTCCTGACATCCTTTTTCTTCCCTGGTGTACACAGGGTGCTTATTACTGTAATCTTTGTTGGATCTACCTGAATACCATGTGAGGAGATGAAATTTCCTAAAACAACACCTTCCTCCATCATCATGAAGCACTTCTCACTGTTGAGAGAAATATTGTAGTCCTAAAATCTCCTGAGTACTTTTTTCAGATTGGCTTTAGCTTCATCAAAAGTGTTCCCATAGGGAGTAAAGTTGTCCATGTAAATCTCCATACAGTCAGCAGATATGTTTGAAAAGATACTTATGACAGCTTGTTGGAAAGTGGCTAGAGAATTGTGCAAGCCAAAAGGTAAGATAGAGTATGCAAAGTTTCCCTGATAGGTAAAGGTGGTTTTCTGCTGGTCCTCTAGAGCTATTTTGATTTTATTATAGCCACTAAACCCGTCCAAGAAAGAGAAATATTTCTTCCCAGCTAAATTATCAAGGACTTGGTCTATAAATGGGAGTGGAAAATAGTCCTTCTTAGTGGTTGTATTTAGCTCCCTATAGTCCACACAAACTTTTCAATTACCCCCTTTCTTGGGTACTATAACTAAGGGTGAAACCCATTGGCTATCAAAGATGGGGTAGATGAAACCAACATTTAACAGCTTCTGAAGCTCAGTCTTGTCTATGTCTCTTAGGATAGGATTAACTCTCCTCTGGGGCTACCATACAGGTTTATATTCTGGGTTGATGTAGGTTCTATGAGTACAAAGTTTAGGATCCAACCCCTTCATGTCTGTTTAATCCCAGGAAAATGCCTTCTGATTTTCCTATAGCAATGTTAGGATATCTTTATGGGGTGGTAGTGACAAGGCACTGCTTACATTCAACTCCTTCCCTAGACTAAATTCCATTTTAATTACCTTATCCAACATGGATATCTAAGAAATTGGAGGATAATCCATCTCATGGGGTAGTAATGAATGAATAAAGTGGGAGGATGGTGAGTATGGAGGTGCATTTGGAGATGAAAAAATACTTTCCAAGATACAGTCTGGCTGTGAACACAACTGAGAGCCTTATTCATTTGTGATAATGGATGAAATTATCTCATCATCTTCCCTAGAGGCTACAAATGGATCTCTACCTATCATCATGAGCTGATGGATTGAGTTGGCTTCTAATTCAGCATCTTCTAATTCTGGCCATACTACATCATCATCTTGCAACATGGGTTGAGCAGGGGAATATAGATTCAAGTTCTTAGTATAGATACCATGAGATATTGTCATCTTCCCTGACCTATAGGCTATGAAGGAATTAGTAGTGGCTAACCATGGTCTCCCTAGGATTAGAGGATACCCTCCCATATCATCTTTAGGTGAGAGGACAACAAAATCTACTAGATACTCCCAAGAGTGTAATGTAACTATGACATCCTCTATCATCACGTATGGTTTGAGAATAGAGCTATCAGCAAGCTACATGATGGTTGGTGTATCTCTGAGACCAATAATATTCGATTAAGACAATACCTCCTTAGTCATGACATTTATAGAGGCACCCAAATCAACTAAGGCATTTTGAACTTGCATTCCCTGAATGGTGAAAGTAACTATAGGACTCCTCGGGTCAGAATAGTTGGGAATAGTTAACTTTTCCAACATAAGACCAGACAACTACCCTCCAACATGAATAGTTATAGGATCTTTCTTCTTTCTCCCGAGCTATTTGATGCAGTTTCTCTAATGGACTTAGTATAAACATGAACTTCTTTGATAGCATCAAGTAATGGTATTTTACTATCATCTTCTTTAGTTGGTTGAGCAAATTGGTGACTACTTGGTTCACTGGGGGCTCATTTTGGTCTACTAACCTTTGAGGAAATGGGGGTTTTTTTACTATAGGAGAGGCCTGTGGAGTTGGAACATCCACATTCTCAGAAGGGGACTCTTCAACTTCTGTTATTATATGCATTTGAGGAGAAGCAAGAGTAGTTCCTGACCTTAGATGGATATCATTCAAGGAGATGGCATAGCTTTCCTACTGAGCTGGTGGCTTATTATTAGGATTAGGATTAGGCTGTGCTGGAAGATGGGTTTTCTTAGGCAGATTTCTATTGGATATAGGAAGCATCATAGCTTTCTATTGAGGTGTAGGAATTAAATCTTGTTGATTGGATTGGCTAGGCCACTGGTTGAGTTGTTGTCAACCTTGCTGAGGTTTCTGCCAACCCTGTTGAGGTTGCTACCAACCCTCCTGAGGTTGTTGCCAATTATTATGCCCACTAAATCCATGGGGACCTATATTCTAAATTTTTTTCCATTGAATATTATTATTATAACTTTGAAGAGGGTCTTTTGGCATACCTCGTCTTGGGGCCCATGGCCTACATTGATAAACATAGAGAACTTCCCTATTTTCATCAACAACTTTGAATTCAGTAGGCATCAGTTGAGACTCCAAACTTGCAACAGACTTGCACTTGCAATTCCTCTTCTTTTCTTGACAATGCGGACAATATTCAGCCAACATAGCATCAACATATTCCCTCTTCCTTTGGGCTTGCATGCTATCTAGCTGAGTAGAAACATCATTAATGATGTCCTACTTAAAATCAGATAGAATATTGGACAGCTCCATCTTTGATACTCCTAAACTATTGGGATTATGAGGCAAATCTCTGATTCCCCTACTCTTCTTAATAGTAGCCCTTGAATAGTTCAGACATATATTTTTTATGTCTACCCAATTCTTCTGAGTGATGTCACCACCAGCCATAAGGTCCAAAGCTTCTATAGTCCCATCATTAACACCTTTGAGAAAAAGATGCTTTTGGGATTCCTCGTTCAACTGATGTTGGGTATTCTGCTACAGGTTGAACATAAACCTTGAGACATAATCCTCCAAGGTCTCATCCTCCTTTTGAGACATTTTTAAAATGTCATGCCCTTTTAAATCTTGACCCCTATAGTACTCCTTATATTTGGAAAGAAACATATTGTTCATGGCATCCCAGTCTGCTATAACATTAGCTTTGAGCCCCATGAACCACCTTAGAGAAGCCTCTTTAAGAGTAGAGGGAAAAAACTTGAGCTTATGGGCATCATTTGTATAGTCATAACTCCTACAAAGGATGTAAAACTCAAAAAGGAAGGTCTTTGGGTCTTCAGTAATAAGGCTATAAAATTTTGGATGTGTAGAGGCTGGTATGTTCTTCAGATTTTGGTTACCCTGTTGAGGAGGAATGGGGAAAGGAAATGTAGGTTGAGCCATCCTTGGAGGAGGGCCTAGATGTTGGGGTTGATATTTGGGTTCAGAAAAAAGTTCATTCAAATGTAGGGATGAGTTAGAAGATGATAGTGAAGGTAGTTGTTTGTGGGCGTCAGCAAATGGGTTTTCAAACGGTTCTTCAATCTCTACATTCAAAATTTTGGGTTCCTCAAGATCAGCGTTATAGATATCAAAAGGTTTGGCCTGATTATGGTGAGGAAGGAATCTCCCAAGATGATCTCATCTTTTATGCATATAGAATAATGCAAAACTTTTAACTAAGACAATGACTCTAGCATGGATCAGATTGACACCATCCCCGGTAGCAGCGCCAAAAATGACTGATCAGAATAATACCCTTGTAACTAATGATTGGACATCCTTATCTTACTATAAATAACATACTGAAAAACATTTGAATTATTAACCAAGGACGTAAGCTTGAAATGGTATCAGGAAATTATATTCTCTAATCCAGCTTAAGCGTTATTACTATTTATGTAATGAAAATGCTGAAAGAGATGCTAAACTAGGAAATAGAATCGACAATTTAATCTAAAGCTTCTGAGAACATGCTATGACAAAAAACTAACTATTTGCTTATGTTGCAGGAACAACCAACAGTTCTATTACTGAATGGCTATAGGAGAAATAAATTCATAAATGCTTCAAATGACTAAAGACTAATTCCTAATGAACTATGAACTAAGTTCACGTCCCACGTGGGCCCCCACAGAAGAGTGAATGAAACAAAACTCAGAGATTAAGAACTAAAGATCTCATTTATTCAATCATAAAAGATAGATACAAAATGTGGTAACAAGATTGTATTTTCTCTATTACTGGATTACAAAAGGATTCCCATAAAGACTAACTAACTAAGGAACCAGAACTTCCAACTTATTTAACAACAACTTTTAAAATATAACTCCTTGCAACTAGGATTCCCCAATATCAGGGATGTGACAATATTTAAGATACACGATCAACATCTTTAAATGCAGGAAAAAGTTGTATTCAATTACGCATGAATCTAGGAACATGCCACTGTTGGATTTACTCTATAATGGTTGTTACTCTGTATTGACCCAGTGTGCAACAGAAAGCACTATCAACCGGGAGTGGTGGAATCATCATGTGTCCTGAAGACACTTATTCTCTTTATGGCACCACTTTGTCTATAAATGTTGAATTATTCTTTTCCCGCTAACTTGCCATTTCCTGTAAGAGATTAGTGTGCATATGTATCCAAGACAAAATCCATAATAAGTTTTCTTCACTATCTTTCTCTTATCACATGGCTATAGGAAAAACCACCCAACTTAATGCAGGATGAAAAGATACAAGATTCATTCCATATAACCATGTAACATATAGATAGAATATTCATAAATTTAAAATGCACACACACACATATATATAGAAGTTTTGAAATATAAGCATAAACAGTCCGAAGAAGTCCTATGAAAGCTCATGAAGTTCTCAAGTTTTAAGCATAAAAACACATGAAATTATAAACCAGATTAGGCCTTAAATCAGCCTCATCAGTAACTATAGATTGGGATGAATCCAACACATTTACTATATGTAATTAACCCAAAATATGCAAGATTTGTTTGAATATACAAGGTAATTACCAACTGGTGTAAGGTTACAGGGTGAAAAGTGCTTAATTTGAGGTCCATGCATATAGAAGCAAGAGTTTGGGTTTAATAAGGGTGTGTTTTTATTTTGGATCATGTTCAATAATTTTGAGGACATGGTCTAGGATCAAAGAGATGATCCTAGAAGTGAATTTTGATCCATTTATGATGAAGCCCTAGTTATAGGCTTGATTTAGTGAGGGTTTGTGAGTAGGGTTGTTTTTAGAGGGTCCATGGCCATAAGGATACCAAAATACTTGTATTTACTTAATTTCAAGAGACTTTTGAAAGTTAAAGTTCAAGGAGGGGCCCCTTGATAGGATTTCTTTGGAAACTTGGGCTATTAGGCTTAGGGATGAGATCTGAGACAATAGTTTTAGGAGGAGATGTTACAAAAAAAAGTATGCCTAGTTTCCACATATGTTTTATAACTTTGAAAAGGGTGTCTAGATCCATAATTGGTTTGGGAATTCATTTGGGATTATTTGAAGAAATCTAAAAATTCCTCATTGGAAAGGGCTAGTAGGATAGGCCTAAGAAGAGCAGTTTGGTCTAGGGTGGAAAAAAAATGAAAAGTATGACTTTGGGTTTGGTAATTGAGATGTTTGGGGTGAATTGAAAACCTTATAAGGGTTTGGAATTAATTATTGGTTTTGGGAACACCCATCAAGTGAGTTAAGGGTGTTTAAATGGTTGGTTTGAGGGAAATCATGAGGCATGAAGTATGGTTGAGTAAATGAGTAACAAGATGTGGGAGAGAATATAAATATGTGGAGCCTAGTGGAGTGAAAGATGTTGAATTTGACCTCTGATAGGTCTACTATGTGGGTTGGGTCCTTTATTTTGATCTATTGTTGAAGGAAGGATAAGAGTGTTGTTACAAAACAATGGAGAAATTGGATATTCTCCTAAGAAGATTCACTAACAACCATTAGCCTATGCATCAAATGGTATATAGAGAAAGGAAGTAGGTCCTTGCAAGCTAGAGATTGAATATTTGAGGGAAAATAGTTCAAGCCATCATGGATCAAGACTTGGGCATGAGGAACACTAAGGGGTATTCGCCATTCAGGATACAATGCAAGTGCAGGGGTAATGTATGAAAAATGGTTGTTTCTAGTGGTTCATTTTCCAATTTTGTTTCAGTTGAAATGGTTGAGAAATTGAACTTACATAAGATACAAAATAATGTGCCTTACAGAGCACAAGGTTTGAATGTTGAAGACAAAATTGATGTGATGGAGCAAGCCTACATTAATTTCAACATTTGTTCATATCATGATGTCATTTTGTGTGACATGGTACCTTTGAAGGATTGTCATATTATCCTTTGGAGAGCATGCATATGGAGAAGCATACCCTAAATGATGAAGCAGAGAACACATATTCCTTCATGGAGGATGTGAGAGAGATGGTTTTGAAGTCATTAGAGGAAGATGGGGCAGCATGGAAAGTGTCTTGGAATGCTGGTGTGTTGGAAAGGATTGGATTCCTTAGACAAGAGGAACATGAATTTTTAGAAGTTGAGAAGGAGAATGCTTGGGAGAAGAACACCTATGAGGGAGAAGATGTACAAGAGGGTTAGAATGAGATCCTAGTTGGAAAGAGCATGGTAAAATGTCCATTTGAAGGACAAGAGGGGAAGTCATATATAAAAGAAAAAAGTGAGAAACAGATGATGGTAAATGAACCTCGGGATACAAGGATTCATGAAGTTATGAAGAAGATGACATAAGTGGTTGATGCTGAAGGTAGCAGAGTTAAGAGTCATATTGATGATAGATAAATTCATATTGGGATAGTCTTATGTCCTTTTGAGGATGCATAGACAAATAATTTTTATGAATATTGAAGAAGGGGCCGAGGAAGAATCCTTGAAGGTAGAAGATGAAATGTTTGAGTACCAAAAAGAATGGCATAGAAGAGATAAGTTGGAGGAGGTCTCAAGGATAAAAGGGACCACAATGATTAAAGAGTTGAGGATCATGGATACATAATTGAAGAAGGAAGCCACAAGTTGGCATATGAAGGCTATAATGAAGGTTTTTTGGCCCATTAAGAGGCTAGTTGGAGAGAGGAAGTTTCTGGAGGAGGAACCTACTGAAAGGGTTCAATAAGGTGCTTGTGAGGAGATAATAGATAGAAAGGAGGTAAGTCCACAAAGGCTTGATGAAGGGATAGAATTATGGAATAATTTTGAAGCCATAGAAGTTGAATGGAAAAATAAAATTTGATCAGTGGAAGGATGCCAAGGTATAGAGCACATGTATGACAAGTTTGCATCAGTAGTCTCAGGGGAATAAAAAAAATGGTGAAGATGCAGAAATGAATGGTCATGTGGAGACCATGGAGACAAATTTTTCTCCAAGCATGGAGATCTTAAAAGAGAAGTGGGTGAGCAAGAGGATGGAATGGTGAACCAAATAGATATTTTGGTGCAGGAGGAAGAATGAATATTTCTTTCTAATAGCTATTTTGTTGCAGGATTGCAAGGGTTCTGTGTTGATGATTATATTGAAATGGTCCATGAAGACATGGAGATACTATTAGGAATAACATTCCACAAGATAACTAAGAGGGGTGTGAATCAGTTATGATATAGATTGTTAAACTTTATAAACCAAATCTGCAAATGTAAATGATAACACAGTAAATTCCAACACCATAACACAATATTTATTATCGAGGAAACCCTATTAAAGGAAAAACCTTGGTGGGAATTAACACCCACAAATAATGTACTAAGAGTATAGTATCCCTTTTAAAAGATTTAGCCCTATTAGGATCTTGTTACAACATTACAGTACATAGTCCATGTTAGGAGATAGACCCTGTTAAGAGTCAAAAATAAATAGTAGGCTTACTGCCAAGGCACACTCCCCAAAGAAGGTTAAATCCACCCTCAAGGATTCACAATTTATGAACAAGTGTATAAAGAAAATACACAATCTAGTGAACTGTCTGATAGCAATTGTCTTTGCTTGGTCAGTTCTAATGAAGTACTCTTCTCATAAACTCTTCTCTACATCCAGCAGCCAAACAAGCCTCACAACTTTCACTTATTCTTCTTTTCAATCTCTATCCCCTCTTTTCAAAAGAAAAGATCACTCATTTATACCCTCTTACAATAATTCATTAGGTCGGCTATTTAATCTTTCCCAATACATAAAAAATTAATTAGGTCAGCCAATTAAGGCTTACCAATATACAAATAATTATTTAACCCCTTGCTAAGATACAGATGGTACCTATAACAAGTAAACATCATTTACAATCCATCAATTATGCTTCCAGATCTGCAATCCACGCTCACAATTCATTTTACACACTACATGTCTGAAGTCGGACGGTAATTGGGTCTTCTTCATAATACATGCCATAGCTGATGTCACTAGTAACTAAGCAATAATCAATGTCAACCCATTATTCCAACATATGTCGGTTATCCACTAGTAATTTTGCATCATCTGAAATATCTTCGCCTGAAAAATATACCCAAAACACAGAGACCTTCTCACTCGAGAATCATAGTTTTAGTCTAGAAACCAGTCTTCACCAAATCAACTGTAACATCCGCAATATGCAGGATAAAGCCAAGTAACCTTAGGAATAAGGTCAACACACATCCTTCTGCATAAATCCAACTTTGATTGTTGTGAATCATCTGTACAGTGTCTGTACACTTCTTCTAGTCAAGTAACCAATCTGTCCTCTCCACAAAAATATATGTTGACATCGGTGACAAAACATGAATATCAATAGCATGATCAGTAACCAAAACTGATATCATCCAACAATATCCCCCTTTGGCATCGATGGAAAAATATGGGAAAATCCATATGTATCAACCCAAAAGTACTCTCTCTCAATACAATCTTCTCAATATCCTCAACACAAATCTCTCAAAAATAGTAGGGATTTTCACATAGATTCTTTCCCCCTTTGGCAACAATGGAAAAGGATGCCATAACTCACCTATAGTCTTCTATAAGGTGTAGCTTTTTCAAATCTTCATGCTCATCAACCAGGTGCAAGATCACCCAAATGTACTCCATAGTATTCTCCTGCAATCACTCCCCCTAAAGAGTAGATCCATACATCAAGTCTAGAGAATGATATAGCTCTAAGATCCACTAAACTGATGCATATTTGCATCATTTAATTACCACTGGGAGGGGCCATCACCCCAAGCATGACTTTGAGATATTCAAAATCATCTTTTGGCAAAGGTTTAGTAAATATATCTACTATATGTTCCTTTGTGTTGATATACTCTAGTTTAATCTCTTTATCTACTACCTTCTCTCTCAAGAAATGATAATAGAAATATGTTTATTCTTTGAATGCATTACAAGATTCTTTGATATATTCACTGTACTAGTGTTATCACAATGGATAACCACTAGTTCTTTGAAAATTATTCCAATGTCCTTTAGCATTTGTTTCATCCAAACAACTTGTGTACAATTTATTGCAGTAACAACATACTCTGACTCAGCAGTAGATTGAGCAATACAGCTCTTCTTCTTCCTCAACCAAGAAACCAATATTTTTCCAAGGTAAAATGCACCACCACTTGTACTCTTCCTCTCATCCACATTACCTAACCAATCAACATCAGTATAAGCCTGCAAAGTAAAATCTTCTAATTTTTCATACCACAATCCATATTCTATTGTCCCTTTCAAATATCTAAAAAATTCTTTTTACAGCAGCAAAATGTGTCTCTTTGGGATCTGCCTAGTATCTAGCCACAATTGGGATCTGCATTGGTAGTATCTACTCTAGTGTGAGTTAGATATTTTAGACCTCCAATCATCTATATGTACTTAGTATGAACAACACTTTGAGTCTCATCACTATTAGTCAGTTTGTTTCCAGTCACCATAGGTGTCCCAAAAGGCTTACAATCTTTTGTTCCAAAAATATTCAACATTTCCTTAAGACACTTGGTTTGAGATATAAAAATGTCATTCTTACTCTGATTAATTTGCAAAATGAGAAAAAATTTCATCTCACCAATCATTGACATCTCGAATTCATTTTCCATTTCTTTAGCAAAATTCTTACTCATCTTATCATTGTCTCCAAAAATTATATCATCAACAAAAAATCCTACAATTAAGATTCCATCTTCATTAGTTCTCAAATATAAATTAATGTCTACATTACCTTTCTTGAAACCAAGATGAAGTAGATATTTGTCCAGTCTTGCATATCATGCTCTTGGTGCCTATTTCAGTCCATACAGTGCCTTCTTCAGTCTGCAAACCATGTTTTCATCATCTGTCAAAGGAAAACCATCAGGTTGCTCAATGTAAACTTCTTCTTCTAGATCACCATTCAAGAATTTTGACCTCACATCCATCTGATAAACCTTAAAGTCTTTATGTGTAGCATAAGCTAGAAATAATCTCACAGCTTCCAATCTAGAAACAAGAGCAAATGTTTCTTCATAGTCTATGTCTTCTTGTTGTGAGTAGCCTTTACATACCAGTCTTGCCTTGTTTCTTACCACGGTTCCTTCCTCGTCCATCTTATTTCTGAAAACCCATTTATTACCAATCACATTTTTGTTCTTAGGTCTTGGAACCAATTCCCAAGTATTTTTTTTCTTTATCTATTCAAGTTCTTCTTCCATAGCTATAGTCCAAGATTCATCTCTACATGCTTCATCAATAGTCTTTGGTTCAACTTGAGAAATCAAACAGATCTCATCTCTAGCTCTAGATCTAGTCATCATACCTTTTCTTGCATCACCAATAATTTTATCTTTAGGATGGTTCTTCTTAACATACCTTGGTGTCTTCAACGTCTTAGTAGCTTCAGTATATTCATCTTCAATCTCATTGTCAATCATCAAAGATTCTTCAGGTTCAGAAGTAACCTCTTTCACTTTTTTAATTTGACCACAATCATACATTCTTTCTTGAATCTGAAACTTTTCACTTATCCTCACATTAGTGCTTTCAATCAACTTTCTAAATATCAAATTGAAACATTTATATGCTTTAATCTTAGATGAATAACCAAGAAAGATTCATTCATCACTTCTAGCATCGAACTTGCCTATTTCATCATCTCTCTTGATATAAAATTTACTATCAAATATTCTGAAATATTTTATAGTAGGTGTATGATTAAACCATAATTCATAAGGAGTCTTACTTGTACCTTCTCTAATCTAAATTTTTTTCAGTGTGTACATAGTAGTCCCAACTGCTTCTCTCCAGTGAACTTGTGACACATTTCCTTCCAACAACATAGTCCTTGCAACATCTATTATAGTTATGTTTCTTCGCTATGCTATCCCATTCTATTGTGGAGTTCTAGGGGCTGACATCTGTCTGTATATTCCATGTTCTTCACAGTATGTATTAAATAGCTCTGATGTAAATTCTCCTCCTCTGTCTGATCTCAAACACTTTATCTTCAAACCAGATTCATTCTCAACTTTTTCTTTAAATAACTTGAACTTGTCAAATTGTTCAGATTTCTCTCTTAAGTATGTAACCCACATCATTCTAGAAAATTCAAAAACAAATAGTATAAATTACCTTTCACCATAGTATGATCTTGTTTGTGTAGGACCACACAGATCTGTATGCACCAGATCCAACTTCCCATTTTCTGAATAAGTTTTTCTTTTAAAAGTGCTTCTAGTTTTCTTCCCCATAACACACTCTCTACACATAGTGTTATATGGCTTTACAATTTTACGTAGATCTCTTACTGCTTTTGTCATACTTGCCTTCACAATATTATCAAAATTAACATGACAAAATCTTCTATGCCATAACCAACTGTCATCAACCTTCGCAATAAAACAAGAAGCTTCAGATGTGTTCAATTCAAATACATTACCTCTGGATTTAGTACCACAAGCAATCAAGTCTCCTTCTTTAATTTTGATAGAGAATTCCCCATCAATGAATTTGAATTGATAACCCTTGTCTACTAGCTATCCAACACTCAACGGATTATGCTTAAGTCCATCAACAAGTAATACATTGGTAGTGTTAGTCTTTCCATCCAAAGAAATAGATCCAACTCCAATAATAAGCTTAGGAGTATTGTCACCAAATCTGACAACACCACCATCATGTCTTTTCAAACTCACAATTTTTTTTTATCTCCAATCATATAATGTGAACAACCACTCTCTATAACCCATTTAGGTTTCTTTTTAACTTGGGATACTAAGGCTTTTTCTTCATGCATAGGTTCATCATCCTTAATAGCAATAAATCCAATTTCATCATATTCACCATCATCATCATCAGATATACCCTCACTAGAATAATAAAATTCCTTGGCTTTTGAATATTTAGACTTGAAAGACTTAGGTTTGTGCTTAGGAACTCTTGTAGGACATCTAGATGCAAAATGACCAATCTTGTTACATGAAAAACATTTCAAAGTTAATTTGCCTTCAAAATTTCCTTTACCTCTCTTTTCTCTTCTAGAAATCAGTGCCACAACTTCATCTAGATTTCTTTCTTCTTCCTGTATCTTTTCCCATTCATCAAAATAGGCTCCAATTTATTCCCTTAGGTCATTACTGTTGGTGCTTGCATTTCTAGATAAGGTCTTTTTGTTCTTGTGCACTGTTGCCTTGAATGCTGACTCAACTTTAGGTAAAGTGTCTCCCAATTCTGTGGCCTCAAATGTAGTTAGCTTTCCAATCAACATCTCTCTAGTAAAGTTCATTGTCAAAGGTATAATCTCCTCTATATCCTGTACTTTGGTTCTATATGCAGGTTTCAAGGATCTCAGTATCTTCACAATCACTTTTTCCTCGCTGTAATTACCTCCAGAGTTTCTAATACTAGTAACCACTTTAGTAATTCTCTGTCCATATGCCCTAATGTTATTATATTCTCTCATATTTAATGATTCCATCTTTGTCTTCCAGTTTTGTAGCTTTTCCTTCTTTGTAAACTTGTCTCTAATATATAATGCTTCCAATCTTGACCAGATCTCATGTGCAGAATCCAAGTCCTTTACTTCTATGAATTCTCCTTCTAAAAGTGCATTGATCAAAGATTCCCTTGAAATCATATTGCATGAAAATAGATTATTTTTATCAGTAGCCTTCTATAACTCATCCTTATTTTCTATCTTTTCTTTCTTCTTTGTGATCATCTAGTAATCAATTCCCATATATAGAATATGTGTTCTCATCTTGTTCTACCAACTGTCAAAGTTTTCAGGATCAAATTTTGGACTATCCTTCCTATAGTAAGTCATCTTTAGGATCACCTCAAGCTGTTAAAATTTCTCTCTAAGGACCACAAGCTCTGATACCAATTTTTAGGAATAATAGTCCACAAGATAACTAAGAGGGGGGGTTAATCAGTTATGATATAGATTGTTAAACTTTAAACTTTATAAACCAAATCTTCAAATGTAAATGATAAAATAGTAAATGCCAACACCATAACACAATATTTTTTGTCGAGGAAACCCTATTAAAGGTAAAACTTGAGTGGGAATTAACACCCACAAATAAAGTACTGAGAGTATAGTATCCTTGTTAAAATATTTAGCCCTGTTAGGAACTTATTACAACATTATAGTACATAGTCCATGTTAGGAGACAGACCATGTTAAGAGACAAAAATAAATAGTAGGCTCACTACCAAGGCACACTTCCCAAAGAAGGTTAAAGCCACCCTCAATGATTCACAATCCGAACAAGTGTATAAAGCAAATACACAATCCAATGAACTGTCTGATAGAAACTGTCTTTTCTTGGTCAGTTCCAATGAAATACTCTTCTCATAAACTCTGCTCTACATCCAATAGCCAAACAATCCTCGTAGCTTTCACTTCTTCTTCTTTTCAATCAATGTCCCCTCTTTTCAAAATAAAAGATCACTCATATATACCATTTTACAATAACTCATTAGGTTGGATAGTTAAGCTTTCCCAATACACAAATAATTAATTAGGTCATCCAATTAAGGCTTTCCAATATACAAATAATTATTTAACCCCTTTCTAATATACACATGGTACCTATAACAAGTAAAAATCATTTAAAATCTATAAATTATGCTTCTAGATCCACAATCCACGCTCATAATTCATTTTTCATGCTACATGTCTGAAGTCAGCCAGTAATTAGGTCTTCTTCAAAATACATGCCACAGCTAACATCACCAGTAACCAAACAAAAATCAAACTTAACCCATTATTCCAACATAATTTGGTTGTCTACCAATAAGCTCACATCATCTGAAATATCTTCACCAGAAAGATATACCTGAAACATAGAGACTTGCTCTATCCAGAATCAAAGTTACAGTCCAGAAACTAGTCTTCACCAAATCAATTGTAACATCTACAATATGTAACATAAAGCCAAGTGACCTTAGGAATAAGTTCAACACACATCCTTCTACATAAATCCAACTTCGATCATTCTGAATCATCCGTAAAGTGTTTGTACACTTCTTCTAGTCAAGTAACCAGTCTTTCCTCTCCATAGAAATATATGTTGACATCAGTGACAAAAAATGATTATCAACAACATGATTAGTAACCAAGACTGATATCATCCAACAGATACATAATGAAATTTTGAGTAATTGGCATGATTTCAAGTGGATGAATGATAGGTACAAGAAGCCACCAAAGAGAGGACACATTTTTCTATAGGATACAAGCAATCAGTTCCAAATAATTGAAAAACAAGGAAGAGGACAGTGGAATCCAAGGGACTTGGATTCTTTTCAACCCCAGGAGTATTATGCAAGGAATTGCATGAGCACAAAGAGGGTCACTTGGATGACCTAAAAACATGCAAAGGATAAAATGAGCTATAAGTTCATTGAGATGATTTAACATGGCCTTTGAACCATTTTATGTAATAGGATTAGTTAAGAGATGCAAAAACATGTAATGTTGCAAAATATGCAAAAAGATTTAAACGATCTAAAATTTCCAACATTGGCATAGTAGGCCTAGAAGGATTAGGATAGGTCCTTGAATGAGTATAGGAGGGTTTAAATATTATTGAGGTCCTAAAAGCACAAAATCCAAGGTTATAGGTTATTAGGATTTTATTTAAATAAGTTTTGAAATTCAAAAATTTGAATAGTAACTACTATTTCGAATATAGAGGGAAAACAAAAAAAATAATGTAATTGGTTTTGTTAATGAATACCAACCATCCAAATCATTTGGAAGGGTAGTTATAGGCTATATGAAGCCTTGGATAATCATTGTATGGGAATAAAGGAAGAGGATTTGGAAGATTCTTTGGATTGTTACATTTTTGGGCAATAAAACTTGAATTTCTTGCATTCTTTTGGATTCTTTTTTATGTTTATTTGCATTCTAAGTTTGTAGAATTTTTTTGAAAAGCCATAAAAACATTTTGAGGCCCTGTAAGTTCTTTTAGAAAAAATTTTGCATTCCTTTGTAAGTTACTAGCATGTAGCAACATTGGGTTTTGCATTTAACAAAGAATGAATTAGTTGGATCCTTACACTTTCTATGGTAACTATGGCTTGAGATGGATCCAACACATGTATTATATTTAATTAACCAAAAATATGCAATATTTATCTAAATATGCAGGGTAATTACCAAGTGGTGTAAGGTTACAGGGTGAAAAGTGCTTAATTTGAGGGCCATGGGTAGAGCTTCAGGAGTTTGGGCTTAATAAGGGTGTGTTTTTATTTTGTAATATGTTCAATCATGTTGAGGAAATGGTGTAGGATAAAAGAGAGGATCCTAGAAGTGAACTTTGATCCACTTGTGAGGAAGCCCTAGTTATAGGCTTTATTTAGTGAAGGTTTGTGAGTTGGGTTGTTTTTAGAGGGTCCGTGGCCATAAGGATACCAAAATCCTTGTATTTACTTCATTTATAGATATTGTTGAAAGTGTCAAGGTCAGGGAGTCTCTCCTTGATAGGGTTGCTTTGGAAACTTGGTTATTAGGCCTAAGGATGAGATTTGAGACAATAGTTTTAAGGGGAGATGTTACAAAATAAGTATTCCTAGTTTTCACATATGTTTTATAACTTGGAAAAGGGTATCTAGATCACTAATTTTTTTGGGAAGTGATTAGGGATAATCTGAAGAAATCTATAAATTTCTCGCTAGAAAGGGCTAGTAGGATAGGCCTAAGAAGAGCAGTTTGGTATTGGGTGGAAAAAAATGAAAAGTGTGACTTGGGGTTTAGTAATTGAGATGTTTGGGGTGAGTTGAGAACCTTAGAAGGTTTGGGAATTAGTTCTTGGTTTTTGGAACACCCATCGAGTGAATTAAGGGTGTTTAAATGGTTAGTTTGAGGGCAATCATGAGGTATGAAGCATGGTTAAGTAAATGAGGAAGAAGATATGGGAGAGAATATAAAGATGTGGAGCCTAGTGGAGTACAAGATGTTGAATTTGACCTCTGATAGGTCTATTATGAGGGTTGGGTCTTGGAGTTTGATCTATTTTTGAAGGAAGGATAAGACTGTTGTTACCAAATAAAAGATAAATTGGATATTCTCCTAAGAAGATTTTCTAGCTACCATTAGCCTCTGCATCACATGCAATTACTAAAATAAGAAGAACATGCAAATAAATTAAACAGCTCATAATGTCATGATTTGTTCACAACGAAACCCTAGCCAAGGGAAAACCCCGGTGGGGATGATACCCACAAATAATGCACTAAGAGTATAATGTCCCTATTAGGAGACCTAGCCCTATTAGGAGGTGAATATTAAATTTAGTACATATCCCTATTAAAGGATAGGAACCCTATTAGGGGTATACAAGGAGATCACTTCTCTTACAATACAAAACTGTCTTTTACAATAATTTTTCAAAAAGTGAACTATTCAAGCATATGCTATGCTCAAGTAGTCCTATTTATTGCTCACAATATCCTCTATCTGATTCTAACATCACAATCCATATATATTCCAAACATCTCTTCACATCTCAAAACATCTTCACATATATACTCGATCTCATAACTCTTCTAGTCGGCTCACAAATACATCACAAAATATGTCCAACACTTAATCAAATAGAAAATACATATTCAGTGATCATACATCCACAAAATTAGGGTAGGACCCAAATCCAATCCAAAGTAGCTCTTTTGGATTGCATATTATAGTCCCTTAAACATCGCAAACACTTATCTATCTTGTTTCAGTGCTACACTATCTTTAAATAACTTCAACAAGTTGTAACTCTCTCTATCCAACTCCAAAATGAAAGTGACCTTAACTGAAGGTCTACAACATCCCATAATACATTCCTCTAATCTCATAGGACTTAATTTATAACATATTGTTCTTGCAAGTCAAAATGTCAATAAGTAGTATTGCCATAAATGAAAACCACTATGATATACTTATCAAGGGCTGGTATACAGTGAAGTAACATCTTGCAATAATTCAATGCGCAGTATCAGAGAAATCATCTTTGAAAGTGTTTAAAATATCATGCATGGCAGAGTATAAAAATAGTGAACATGGTGGTTTTTTATAGCAAGCAAACATCTATAAGTACAAACTACAAGAGAGCCATGGAGTTCATATATTTTGGAGATGTAAGCAACAGTATAAAATGACTGGTGTATGTTAAGTTTTTTCCAAAATGATAGCAAGTTAAGCCACAGTTTTAATTATATGTGGGTTTTTCATTTTATGTTATCCAATGTTCATTCATGGCAGCTTGAAAGAAATAGACTATCATTTCTTTTCAACATTTTAAAAAGTATATCAAAAGAGAAGAAGACAGAATAAAAGATGTAATAAACTAATGTTTTCAAGCTACATACATGGAGTTCCTTCTAAAATGCTGAACTATGCAAGTTTGATGGATAAAAAAGCCCTATTTCAAAGAAAATGAAGGGTACAGTAGAACTTATCTGCATGTTTCATAGAAAAGCTTGTGTCTGTTAGTCCAAGATTATAGTGGTTTAACTCAAAGTTCAAATCCCACTAATCATGGAGGCTGTCGGGCACTGTCAAGGAAAGAAAAGCTCACATCAAAAGAGGGAAAACAAACAAACTTAATAAATAGGTGCTTCCAGTTAGAAGAAATCATACTGATCGATTATAGCCAAAGATTAAGTCACACTGAGCTCGAGTCTTAAGTCACCACCGAGATCAAAGCAAGGATTCATGCCAGTCAGAGCCATGACTAAAAGAGAAAGGACCTTGAGGCTAAGTTAAAGCTCAAGGCCATGAGTCAAAATGTAAAGCTACCCACAGACTGAAGTTACAAGTCATGATGAAGATGGAGAGCCAATTTCAAACTATATGGAGCCCGAGCTCCTCTTTATACTATAACCTACTTCATGAAAACTTAAGCTTCATGCTTTTCTGTCAAGCAAACTTAAACTTCAAGTCCAAATCAAGTGTTGTCACGGTTTAATAAGAAGAGAACCCTAGTTCAAGTGGAAGTCACGGTGAAGATGGAGAGCCCGAGTTCAAACTCTTGGAGTGCAAGTCCAACCAAAGATACATGCACAGTGCCATCTTCATGGCATTTTTGAACTGTAGTTGAAGCCCAAATTTAAATCAAGAAAGATACATGCACAGTGCCATATTTTATGGCATGGAAGTCAAAGTTCATGCAGAGAGGCAGAGTTCATATAAAGACAATGCCATGTTATGGCATGAAGACTTAAATTTACAAGCCATAGTGGAGAAAGTTGGAACCTGAGCTCTCAAGACATACATAATATCGGAAAACATAGTGCCAAAGAAAAATAAGTCAAATAGAAGCCGAGTTCATATGTAGAAGTCATCTCAAGTTGCAAGTCAATATATACAACAAAGAGATACCTCCAGTTAAACGTGCAGATGACTTACAAAGAACCCTTGATGCCATAGAAAGATGAAAAACTATAGTATGCCACGGATGTTAACACAAAGAACCAGTGGTAAACTCCAGATGAGCCCGAGTTTGAAAGTGAAAGCCAGGAAAATAGTGAAAGAAATGCATACATGGCAGCACTAAACAACAAAAACCCTAAACTAAATAATGCAAACGAAGTGCGAAAGTTGTCTATGTCAAATTTTGATAAACTTTGGAGTCCATAGTACATAGAGAGTTAAAGCTCTGTCCAGCTACAGTGCACGACAACCCCATTTCAAAGTGCCATGACACCTTCATCACATGATATGCCAGTGATAGATATGGGTCATGTTGACCATAGGGATAGGATCTCAGTTTTGATGGGTTATTTCCATATGCTTTTGAGTTAGGGTTTTAGGCATCACTTATGCCATAAATTTAGGGTTTTAGAGATCATGGAGGTCTTTTGGAGGCTATGTTTTTGGGGCATCATTTGAGCCTAAAATTCAAGAGTATCTATTTGTTTAAGATCACCTTTTGAGGGGGGATTTCATTTTTCAAAATTGTCCTTAGAGGCTATATAACTGAGCTTCTTATTCATTTGTAGGGGTTCAAAATTTGGGGATTAAGAGGTATTAGTGAACACATTGTTCCTTTGCATCTTTTCCTTGTATTTTGTAACCATTTTTGCAGATTTTGAAGATAATAGAGATGGCCTTATTATTTGTATATCTTTTCTGAGTTTTGCTATCTATCCTTCCAATTTTTCTGCATTTAAGTGTATTGTGCCTTTTAAGCAATAGATTAGTGAATTGTTCCATCCTATTCTAAGTTATAAAGAATAAACCTTTTGTAGAAAGTACATGTTTGTTAGTTAAATTTTTACCATTAGTGGCACCAAACCATAATAGTAAATTCTTGGTCATCCTAGGTGTTGTGAAGTGAAAATTATTGCAGAGTTCAGTAATATATGTCCTATAGGTACAAATTTACAATTCTAACAAATCTGAATTCATTTTGGTTTATCGCCTTATTAATCAGTATTCATTTTTTTAGTTATCCTTCTCCCTTTTCCCAATCACAAAAAAATCATTATTAGGTGATATTCCAAATTCAATAGGAACTAGCCTAGAATACAGAGACTCATTCTCTCTTCCACCAGGAAAAAATGTTTCCATGTTTCAACAGGATAGCTAGATTCCAAATCAAGTTATAGGCGTAATCCTGATTGACAACTATTTTTGGCATCGGTGGGACCCGAACTGATACACAGTTATTTCAAAGTTATTATTTTGTATTGCTATTTTGGTGTGTACAATAGTATTTCTTCCTTTTGAAGGTATTTTACCAAGCACCTGGCGACTCTAGTTAAAGGTTTTATTGCAGATTCAGTTGCAGATTTATCTTGATGAGAAGAACTCTGACAAGAGGAAATAATGAAGGATTCATTTATCAAGAGTTGCAGCCCAGTAGAAGAGGCAACAAATCAAAAATAAGAAGTAGAGCATCTCAAGCTGTAGGAGAAAGAGCCTCTTTGTTGGGGTCTCATTTTTCACTATTCAAAAATTCTATCTTTGAGGACCAAGCTTCCATTTCTGAATGTCACAAGGTAATTATTGAAGATTTCAGTTTTCCTGAAGATTTAAGTGTTATTGAAAATTTTGGATCATAATTACCCATTTTTGAGGAATCATCAAAGGATCAGTTCACTGCTATAGCATCCACAAGTGGCACTGCTACCCCAGGATTGAAAAATATCAAAGGAAGGTAACACAAGCTAACAAATCCATTGTACTACCTATAGTCTAGTAGCAAGTACCACCAGTACAGATGGCTCAGAATTTTCCGTTTATGGCCTTTGATGTTGGCAGCCCATTACAAATTATTGTTCATCATGACATTCCACCAACAACACTAAAAGGTTTGACGTATTTCAACAGTGAGAATCATATTTCAGCAATTGAGCATATTAAAGATATTACTACTCTGTGTGGATTACATCAAGTTAGTCATGATGATGTAGCATTGAAACTATTAGCATCTTCACTCAAGGGTAAAGAATTAATTTGGTTTAGCAGTTTATTCTATTACTACATGGGATGAGTTAGGGACTATTTTGATCAGTAAATTTGAAGATAGGTCAAATAATTTGTCTTTGGTTGAACAGTTAACTACTATTAAGAGGAATATCAATGAGCATATTTTTGACTTCAATTTTCATTTTCAACAAACTTGGGACAGAGTTCCAAGATCTGTTAAACCATTTAATGACTATGAATTTCTTTTCTATTTGAAAGCACTTAACAGTGATATTGCACTTATGATATAGTCTATGGGAGGTAATACTTTACCTAATGCTTATGATTTTGTTGTTAGAGCTGAGAACAACTTAATACAAGCTAGAAAATTACCTCCAAGGCCTCCAATGCCTTATTGTGCAAAGATACAACCAGTTGTACCAGTTGTCATACCACCTATTGCTATTGTTGCTCCATTACTAGCACTTAATATGCAGGTTGTAGTAGAATAAAATGTTGCTTCAACTTCTATTAGGGAGATAAGGGAGTGGACTATGGAGCTAAAAGATACAAATGGTAGCATCTTAAGAACTTTGCATAATTATGGAAATGAGATAACAAATCTGAAGAGGCAACAAGGCCAATACAATAGGCTATTGGAGATTTTATTCAGAGTAGTTGATTGATTGTATGTTTGTCATTGATGACAACATATAATACACAGTAGTAATTATGTATGTACTTATTAGAATGATGATATGAATACTTGCATGGATAGATACATGTTTTTGACATGTTTATTATGTTATGTTCATACACACAGACCCAGATATGATGTTTCAGTAAAGTTATGTAATTATATTATTGGCAGTTACAGTTCTGGAAGTGTAACGGTTTAGGGCCAACGTATATCACGTGTTTCTTGATTTGCACCTATCTTTTGTATATACATGTGTATATTCATTATTATTTATGAGTTGATGATATTAATCCAAAGGCACCAAACGTGTTTCAAGAAGATTGCAAAGTTAGAGTTAAATTGGTGAGGCCGACTTAGTGAAGCGTCGCGTCTATTTGGTTTATATTTGCGCGGTTGTAATTATGCTTGTGTGCTTAGTAGAGCCAACAAGGATGTTATGAATAGTTTTCTTATAGGTCCTATGATCTCATACTATGAGGAAGATACTTATATCAAGTCAAAGGTGACACGCTAAGTGTGAATGACACAAAAAGATAAGAAAGATGTACAGAGCAGATTATCAGAGTTGTTTCATTCATCAAGAGTCTATGTGAAGAAGAAGTGAAAGATTGCAATACACTGGAACTAATCAAGATAGTAGGTCTACTCTATAGTTCATCATTAGATATAGTGCATATTTGTTATTCAGAAGGTTGTAGCCTTCACCATCAAGCAGTGAGCTTTTGGATAGTGAGTCTGCCACCCCTAACAGGGTTACTTATAAAAGAATCCTAACAGGGTTCGACCCTTAACCAGGTCACTATACTTATTGCATTATATTTTACAACTCCTAACAGGGTTGAAATATCTTCTAACAGGGATTAATACAAACAAGTATAGTTTATTATGGGTGCTAATTCCCACCGGGGTTTTCACCATTTGGTTTCCACGTAATCAAATTGTGTGTTGAGTACTGTGTTATCTAATTAAGCATTTACTTTGTTGTATTCTAAAGTTAAAGAAGTAAAAAGAACTGAAGTTACTGATAACTAATTCACCCCCCCTCTCTCAGTTATCCTTTGGGACTATTCTAACATAGGCCTCCTCAAGCAAGTTAGCAACAGATAGGCCATTGAATCAAGCTTCTGGTTCAAACCAGCCAAGGCAAGCTCAAGGATAGAAAAGAAGTTACAATCAAAGAGTTGGTCAAACATATAATTATGCAACTCCAAGTACTTCCAAGGAGTTAATAATAATTCCTCAAGTTAATTATGTACAAGAAGCGAAATGGTGCAACACATGCAATGATGGGCATTTTTGGCTGGATTTCCCTCATGCACTTGAAGCTAGAAGGCGGGATGTTCTAAAGGGACAACCAGTTAATAGTCAATCTAAGATAAAATATGATCAATCACAAACACAAGGTAACTTGATGTGTCTTTGGTGAATTTTAGTGATGAATATTCTATTTTAGCAGCAAATTTTGACCCCAATCAAGTATGGAGACCTATAGCAGTAGGAACAAGGTCAAAAGTTAAGGATGGAAATGATCAACAACAAAATGATAAAGTACAATAGCCTATTGTTATAGTACAATAGAAAACAAATCAGCATGTACAAGCTCACAAAGAAGAAGAATAGTCAATTCAGATAGCAAATGAGCCTACTATTTTAAAACAACACCAACAGGTTAGTATTCAAAGCTTCAATATTGTTGATCATTTAAAGAAGAAAAATGTTCCCTTGTCCATGTGGGATGTTTTGGCTCTTCCAGGCCAAAAGGATAAGTTACAAGAGGCATTACAGGCACTTACATTATCTGATGAAGTTTTGTCTCAGCAAACCCCTAAGGTTTTAGTTTCTACAAGTGCAAGTACATCCCAGCAATCAGCTAAATTGATCAAACCTCCTCCATTTTATGCCACTATCATTATAGGAAAACACTTAGTCCACAATTGCATGATATATTCTGGTGCTACTAGCTCGGTTATGCCAAAGAAAATTGTAGACCATCTAGGCCTCAAATATGAGCCACTTGAAAGAGGGGTAGTTCAATTAGATGGGATAGTAGTGGCAACTATAGGAGTTATAAGGAATCTTGATTTAACATTGCATACTTGTCCTAGTTTTTCAGTTCCTATGGATGTATACATTATTGATTTGCCGCCTAACTTCTCTATATGCTTATCAAGAGAATTTACTACTAAGATAGGAAGTTATCTATCAACAGAGCATGTTTTTCTACACAAGGTACGGTACAAAAGTTACTATACCATTAGAACCAATTGAGAAATTATGTGTTGAACAGTATGTGGCTAGTGTTGAAAATGAATCAGCAATTGTATTATTTGATCAAGAGGAAGTATCTAATGTTTTTGAAGCTCAAATGCTAATAAGTAAGTTTCTTGATATGTTGTTAGATGATTGGGCAACTGAAAATATAAAAATTTTAGAGGAAAAAATTGAGGAGCCAAGTTTGGGTAACTATGTAATCCATGAGATCTCTGATTTTCTTCCAGCTGTGGTAAAAGGTGCAGACTTAGATCCGGAACAACAATCTAATGGTGTTTGGAAGCTATTTTTTGATGGTTCACATAGAAAATAGGTGCATGAGGAGGTTGTTTGCTGGTTTCACCAACAAATCAAAGGTATTACGCTTCTTTTAGATTCACTTTTAGTTTTACAAATAATGTTGTTGAATATGAAGCCCTCATAAATGGATTGAAGTGGGCCATTAAAAGAGGTGTTAGTTGTTTGCAAGTTTATGGTGATTTAGAATTGATTGTGAATTAAGTTAGGAATGTACATGGAACTACGAATGATTTGTTAAAAAATTACAAGCATGTTGTATGGGATTTGATTGAAGCTTTTGAAGCTTTTAATCTGCAATCCATTCCTAGAAATCATAACAAACATACTGATAGGCTTGCTGTTGTTGGTACCCAGTATGATATTCCAACTGAGATCAGTAATAGTAAGGGGTTGAATTATGTTAAACTAGTTTTTATACCTGTTGTCCCTTACAATGCTTATTGTTGGCAAGTTTTTGAATCTGACCAACATATTGTTAACTTTTTGAGTGAAGAGGCTAAGTTTGCACAGCCAAACCAGCAAACATTGCAGGAGCAATATGAGGACCAGATCATCCAATTGAGGAAAAATAAAATGCATAAATGTATTGTAACCTTAGAGTCTATTTTTTGTACTAATGACCAGTTTAAAAAGGATAAATCGAGCTTGCAGATCAAAGAAGAGCATTATGAGGAAATTGTTGTTGCAAAGGATAAATTGTTGAAACTTGGAAAGGTATGTACACCTGAAGAATGTCAAACCTTTGTTAACTTATGCAATGAATTTCATGACATTATGCTTGGAATTATTCAGATTTGAAAGGATTTGATCCTAGTATTTCTCAGCATACAATTGAATTAGAACCAGGAGCCAAGTCAGTTAGGCAAAAAAAGAGGCCAATAAATCCAAAGCTAGAGCCCCTCATGATTAGAGAATTAAATAAGATGATTGAGAGCAATATCATTTTCCCAATAAAACATACTTCATGGGTATCCAATCTTGTTCCTGTTAGGAAAAAGAATGGAGAAATCAGATTATGTGTTGAATTATGTGACTTGAACAAAGCTTCATTAAAAGATAGACATCCTTTGCCTTCAATGGAAAAAATCTTGCAGGTTCAGAAGGGTTCTCATTGCTGGATGGTTTCTCTGGTTACAACCAGATAATGGTGAAGGAAGAGGGTAGATTCAAGACAACATTTACAACCAAATGGGGAACTATGGCTTATCAAAATATGTCATTTGGTTTATCTAATGTAGGAGCAACCTTTAAAAAGGTTATGGACAAGGCCTTCATAAATTTGATGTACAGGTTTGTACTTGTTTATTTGGATGATATAACTATTTTCTCAAAGAATGTATCAGAACACTTTCAGCATTTAAGAGTTATCTTTGAGAGATGCAAGGAATATGGTATTTCTTTAAATCCCAAGAAGAGCATATTTGTTGTCCATGAAGGTAAATTGCTGGTATTTATTATTTCAAAGGAGGATATCACTATTGAACCCAAAAGAGTAAGTGCTATCCTTGCCTTACCACTTCCTCTTCACAAAAAGGGCCCTTAAAGTTTTTTAGGAAGAATCAACTTTGTTAGAAGATTTATTTCAGATATTGTTGAGTTACTAATGCCATTAACAGCCATGCTCAAGAAAAATATTGCTTTTAAATGGAGCAAAGAGGGAAAACTCATTTTTGAATTGATTAAGAAAGCATTAGCTACTGCCCCTACCTTGTTAAATCTTGGTTTCTCAAAGGATTTCATTTTGTATGCATATGGGAATGTTGATAGCATTTCTTCCATGTTAGTTCAAAAAAATGGCATAGGTTGTGAGCAACCAATAGCTTTTTTCAGTCAAGGATTAAAGGACTATGAGCTGCATTATTCATTTGTTGAAAAGCATGTACTTGTTGTAATTAGAAGTCTGAAGAAATTCACACATATGCTTTCTAACAATAAGATAAATTTGATGGTTGCACATCCTTTTGTTAAGGAATTTTTGATGAATAAAGATTTCAACACCAAAAGAGCTGGCTAGATCACAAAGGCAATGGAATATGACATTGAAATTAAAGTTACCAAGCTGGTAAGAGGAAAGGGTTTATTTGAATAGCTTGATGGAAATGGAGATAACACTTCAAAAAAATGATTCCAAAGTGGTTTTGGCTTTAGAAGACAATGAACAAGTTGTTGTCCCAAATTTGCAGAATGATTGGGTAAATGATATGATGGTTTTCTTGCAAATAGGAAATTGTACTGAAGGTTTGGAAAGATAAAAAAGGAGGTATTATAGATTGAAATCCATCCCTAATTGTTTGCTAAATAATGTACTGTATAGGAGAGATTATAATGGTGTATTTCTGAGATGCATCAGTGGAGATCAAACTGACAAAGTTCTAGAAGAATTCCATGATGGAGCAGTAGGTGGCCATTTTGCTGCAAGAACAACAACATTGAAGATAATGAAGGCTAGCTATTTTTGGCCAACCCTATACAAGGATGCCTTCATATGGGTAAGAAGGTATTTGCAATGTGCTATTTTTTCAAACAAGCAAAGGTTAGCAGATTTACCTCTTAATCCAATTCAAGTTGAACAACCTTTTGTCAAGTGGGGTCTAGATATTATTGGCCCCATAAACCCATCATCAAGTTTAGGTCATAGATATATATTGACAACAATAGTTTATTTTACTAAGTGGACTGAGGTTGTTGCATTGAAAGATGCAAATGAGACTTCAGTTCTGAATTTCTATGAAGATCTGATTGCAAGATTCAGAGCACCTAAATCCATTGTTTATGATAATGCTTTGGCCTTTTTGGGCACAAGAATTACTAATTGGGCAGTAAAAAACAATTTTTATCTTAGTACCTCATCCAATTATTACCCACGGGGTAATGGACAAGCTGAATCAACAAATAAAAATTTGATTTGCATCATCAAGAGGACTATTAAAGACAACTAGCGAGTGTGGAGAAGAAAGTTAAAGTAAGCCTTTTGGGCTGATAGGATCACCCCAAAATGCTCAACAGGTAACTCACCTTATAAGGTGGTTTATGGAAAAGAGGCAAGATTGCCAATTTCAGTAGAGTTGCCCAGTTTGAGCCTGATCAAGGAATTGGATCTATTAGACCAGCAGCCTATGGAGGTAAGGTTGGCCGAATTGATAGAATTAGAAGAGATTAGGAAAGAATCTTTTCAGAAATTGGAAGAACATCATGTTCAAATGAAGAAGACATTTGATAGAAAAGTTGTCACAAGAGTCTTTCAAGAAGGTGATTTAGTTCTGAAATGGGATGAGATGAAAAGTAGACCTGGTAAGCATTCAAAATTTGATGCCATTTGGGATGGTCCATTTGTGATTATAGTATGCAAGGCACATAATTATTTTCAGCTCTCAAATATGGAAGGAGTAGAATTTCCAATCCCAGTTAATGGGATCCACCTCAAGCATTGCTTTTGAGGTTAGTTGGTGTGAATAAGTGTTTTGCACATAGTTAGTTTCTTTCAGTTAGTTACAGTTAGTAC
Source organism: Thuja plicata (assembly GCA_018584345.1). Classification (NCBI taxonomy): domain Eukaryota; kingdom Viridiplantae; phylum Streptophyta; class Pinopsida; order Cupressales; family Cupressaceae; genus Thuja; species Thuja plicata. The sequence continues at coordinate 1,874,034 of MU225495.1, read as the reverse complement.
TTCTATTCCCACCATGGTCACATCAAGAAGATACATACCATGCATAATCAAGAACCCATTGGGGTTCCTAGTTATAAATGATGAATACCTCAATAATATAACCATGGTGGAAAGAGATGTTATTTTTTAGATACTTTTCTTTGAATTTTTGAAGGTTAGAATGAACAAAAATAGCAAGATCAATCACATGATATGTATATGAAAATCATACCCATCACATGAGACATGGATAATTTCCACTGTCCCATGTCATATGCATCATGCTCACACCTATACCATGCAACCGAGGTTACTGTTCAAGCTCATTCTGCCTTTGAGTTTAGTTTGTTTCTATTTCTGGATAGCATCATCATCATCTTAATTATGTCCATCATATGATACATGGATAAATTCTGATGTATCACATCATAATCATAGGTTCATACACCAATGATGAAGTACAGGGGGTTTTTCATTGATAGTTTTGCTTTCTCTAAGTGCTGGTCAGCACAAGTTTCAGTTTAGTTTCAGTTTTCAGTTGGTTTTTAGTTTGAGAAGTTAAGTTGTTCATAAAGTTGAATACTCTAGCCCAATGGATAAGCAAAAGGAAACTAGTCTGATTTTTGTTCAGCAGGCAAACACCCCTGGGAGGACACTAGAAAATGTTATTATTTTAGTTGCACACTAAATCGGTAAATTGATAATTGTTTTATAATGAATTATGGATTTTATAGTTGTTGTCTTAAGTTGTAGAATTGTTTAAATTCAGAAGATAAAAGTATACATGCAGCATTACAACTATAAACATCAGAAAGATTGCATAAAGATACACCTATTCAACATTACTGTTTAGCCAATAAAAATGCATACATCACTATTACACTCATATTATCATATTTCATTGTACTCTAAGTATTGATCAGATTCACACTTTCAAATTCATAACTGATCATTACATTGTGCATTCAAACTGAATGTAGTATACAAGTATCCTTTCATATTTCATATTTCATGTCAATCAAAGAGTACATTTGTTGAATAGAAAGCATGATATAAGTATAGAGTAGGGGTCCCATGTATTTCCTTATTGTATGTTTGTTTTCATTTGGTTGTCTGTTAGGTCTTAAGTCTTCAGGTTGAGGTCTTCATCTTCACTACGTCTTTAGGGTTTTTCACCAGCATCATGAGAGAGAAAATGGTGTTAGATCCAACTGGATCTAAGCAATGCATGAAACACAAATAGCATACAACTACAATCAATTATTTCAATACTGCATATCTATCTAGTAAATTCAATGTAATAAGGAAATGTACATCCACACTAAGTAAAAGATAGTATTAAAGGGAATTTTTTTTAAACATGAAACCTTTTACTATTAATGGTCATTCTAATGTATGTTGTTCTTATTTTCAAAGCCAGATATCCAAATGAAAGGGACTTAGTGTTTCTAACTCGGAAACCTTTTTCATAAATAGCAAGAGCTTGTTAGATTAGTGAACCCAACAATCTAAATTTTTGATTCACAAGTGTCATCTTTTTGGCATTTTTATAAACTGGATTACTTATTATGTTCACTAACCTACCAAGGCTACAATTTTGTTGTTTGAAGAACTTAACAGAAGATATTGCAGTGTTCAAAATTGACTGGTTTTCACATCACAGTCAGAGAAGAAGATGTAGTACAAAATGCCTTGCAAGATGCTACAGCAAATTCCATATTGCTACCAAACTGTCAAGTTCAACTGCCAAGATACAACTACATACTCACTAGTATTGGATACTTTTGAAGTGCCATGTTCAAATAGTATTTCTAAGTTTAGAATACATTTTCAATGAATTCACTATTGTTGCTGATTAACAAAAGAGAAATGCTACATAACTGAACTTAAATGTTAAGAAAATGTTATCAGTGTGTATTTAATGGATATCACGAGCCCATGCTTGAACTTCATAGACAATAAATAAATATTTTTCCATCTTATTGCATTTCTTGTGTCAAGGATTCATATTTAGCATCAGTGATTCATATTCAGCATCAAACAAAGGAGGTTGAGTTCAAGCATGGAGCACTTTGAAATAAAATGACTGTTCATCTTTTAATCAGCTAGAGCACTTTGAAATAAAATGACTGGTGCATAAGAGACAGTAATGCTTAGGCTTCAGTGAAAGAAATTAGTAATGAATGGTGTTATAAAGATCAAATACATGGTCACTATTTGATAATAGTGAAGCTTTAATAGTTCATTTTATTCAGCTGAGACATTAAATTAAAATAAAAGTGAGTAGTGTGTGCTGGTGTTACATCAAGGGGTGGTATACAGTGAACTAATATCTTGCAAGAATTCAATGTACAGCATCAGATAAATCATCTTTGAAAGCGTTTAAAATATCATGCATGGTGGAGTATAAAAATAGTGAACATGGTGGTTTTTTATAGCAAGCAAACATCTATAACTGCAAACTGACAGAGAGCCACGGAGTTCATATATTTTGGATTTGCAAGCAATAGTATAAAATGATTGGTGTATGTTAATTTTTTCCCAAAATGACATAAAGTTAAGCCACGGTTTTAATTATATGTGGGTTTTTCATTTTATGCTATCCAATGTTCATTCATGGCAGCTTGAAAGAAATAGACTATCATTTCTTTTCAACATTTTAAAAAGTATATCAAAGGAGAAGAAGACAAAATAAAAGATGTAATAAACTAATATTTTCATGCTACAGACATGGAGTTCCTTCTACAAGACCAAACTATGCAAGTTTGATGGATAACAAAGCCCTATTTCAAAGAAAATGAAGGGTACAGTAGAACTTATCTGCATGTTTCATAGAAAATCTTATGTCTGTTAGTCCAAGCTTATATTGGTTTAACTCAAATTTCAAAGCCCACTAATCATGGAGGCTATCAGACACTGTCAAGGAAAGAAAAGCTCACATCAAAAGAGGGAAAATAAACAAACTTCATAAACATGTGCTGCCAGTTAGAAGAAATTGTTCTTACTGGTTATAGCCAAAGATTAAGTCACACTGAGCTTGAGTCTTAAGTCACTGTCGAGATCAAAGCAAGGATTCAAGCCAGTCAAAGTCGTGACTGAAAGAGAAAGGAGCTCATGGCCATGAGTCAAAATGTAAAGCTACCCATAGACTAAAGTTACAAGTTGAAATGAAGATGGAGAGCCAAGTTCAAACTGTATGGAACCTGAGCTCCTCTTTATACTATAACCTACTTAATGCAAAATTAAGCTTCATGCGTTTATGTCATGCAAACTTAAACTTCAAGTCCAAATCAAGTGATGTTGTGGTTTAACAAGAAGAGAACCCTAGTTCAAGTGGAAGTCGCGGTGAAGATGGAGAGCCTGAGTTTGAACTCTTGGAGCCCAAGTCCAACCAAAGATACATGCACAGTGCCATCTTCATGGAATTTTTGAACTGTAGTTGAAGCCCAAATTTAACTCAAGAAAGATACATGCACAATGCCATATTTTATGGCATGGAAGTCAAAGTTCATGTAGAGAGGTAGAGTTCATATAAAGACAATGCCATGTTATGGCATGAAGACCTAAAGTTACAAGACACAGTGAAGAAAGGTGGAACCCAAGTTCTCAAGACATACATATCGACAAACATAGTGCCAAAGAAAAATAAGTCAAATAGAAGTCGAGTTCATATGAAAAATTCATCCCAACTTGCAAGTCAACATATACAACAGAGAGATACCTCTAGTTAAACATGCAGATGAATTACAAAGAACCCTTGATGCCATAGAAAGATGAAAAACTATAGTATCCCACAGATGTTAACACAAAGAACCAGTTGTAAACTCCAAATGAGCTCGATTTTGACAGTGAAAGCCAAGTAAATAGTGAAATAAATACAGACATGCCATCGCTAAACAACAGAAACCCTAAACTGAATAATGCAAATGAAGTGCAAAAGTTGCCTATGTCAAAGTTTGATAAACTTTGGAGTCCACAGTACAAAAAGAGTTAAAGCTCTATCCAACTACAGTGCATGAAAACCCCTTTTCAAAGTGCCATGACAGCTTCATCACATGATATGTCAGTGATAGATATGGGTCATGCTGACCATAGGGGTAGGATCTTGATTTTGATGGGTTATTTCCATATGATTTTGAGTTAGGGTTTTAGGTTGGGTTGGGTTTACATCTTAAGTTATTTTGGGATATATTTTAGATGTTTTAGTATATTCTTTGATATATATTAAAGTATATTATAAAAGATGTAATTGTTCCAAATATCAACATTAGCATATTATTACTTGGAGGATTAGATTTTTAGCATCACTTATGCCATAAATTTAGGGTTTTAGAGATCATGAGATCTTTTTGAGGCTATGTTTTTGGGGCATTATTTGAGCCTAAAATTCAGGAGTATCTATCTATTTAGGAGCACCTTTTGAGGGGGGATTTCATGTTTTGAAATTGGCCTTAGGGGCTATATAATTGAACTTATTATTCATTTATAGGGGTTCAAAATTTGGGGATTAAGAGGTATTAGTGAACATATTGTTCCTTTGCATCTTTTCCTTGTATTTTGTAACCATTTTTGTAGATTTTGAAGACAATAGAGTTGGCCTTATTATTCATATATATTTTCTGAGTTTTGCTATCTATCCTTCCAAGTTTTCTACATTTAAGTGTATTGTGCCTTTTAAGCAATAGATTAGTGAATTGTTCCAAATTCCTATTCTAAGTTATAAAGAATAAACCTTTTGCAGAAAGTACCTGTTTGTTGGTTTAATTTTTACCATTAGTGGCACCGAACCCTAATATTAAATTCTTGGTCATCCTAGGTGTTGTGAAGTGAAAATTATTGCAGAGTTCAGTAATGTATGTCCTATAGGTACATATTTACAATTCTAACAAATCTGAATTCATTTTGGTGTATCACCTTATTAATCAGTATTGATTTTGTTTAGTTATCCTTCTCCCTTTTCCCAAAACCACAAAAAATTAGTATTAGGTGATATTCCAAATTCAATAGGAACCGGCCTAAAATGTGGAGACTCATTCTCCCTTCCACCAAGAAAAAAAATTTCCATGTTTGAACAGGATAGATAGATTCCAAATCAAGCTATTGGCGCAATCCTAATTGACAACAATTCTTTCATTTGATCATTCTCTATGTTGGATAACATATCCTGCTTCTTGATCAATATCTTTTTATTATATCACTTGTCTATTATCATTTTCAGTTACCTATCACTGATTATCTATCTATATTTCCATGGATGCGAGAACACCAAAATAAGGGTTAGACTACATCAAGCTCCTACGTAGCCCACAACCATTTTCATTTTTTCTAATGTGTGTAGGTTTTTTGGAGAAAGAAATTAGACAATTAGTTGGATTCATTGGTTACACTTTTAATCTTCCCAAAACTTTGAGTTCATTCTATCATCCTTGTCATTTCACTATAGTTCTATTCACATAGCCCAGTTATTTTTTTGCATTTTTGTACTTTACTTTTTCATACTACTTAGTTATGTTATTTTAATTTCTCAAGATTCACACCCAAAAATTTGTACTCTATCGATACAGGATGAGCGTGCACCAAAAATATGTCCTACATCTATTGTGTCATCCATGACCAGTGCAAGTGTCTGAAGTAGCAATCTTACAAATTTTGATGTTTGTTTTTTGTGATCCTCACTTTCATTTTATAGTCATAATATCATTATTAGTCAGTGACATTTAGATATTTTAGTTCTTCACATTTTGTTCCTTAGTTGTCTTAAATATTTTATCATTTAGTTTTTCATGATCCCCTATCTCACTAGAGAACTAGGTTGAAGTGAAGTGGCACAAGGGACTATTCATCCCTTCATACTTTAATCAATATTGAGGTTGGTGAACTTTTTCTTCTCCACACTCCAACTAAAATTTTAAATCTTCTCCTAGATCTCATACCTTATATTTTTCATCAAGTGCAACACTATCAGTAGTGACTCTATAACTATCCCAAATCATTTTTGCCTCTTTTTTATGAAGATGCTCAACAAAAGGATGTGGATCAACAATTTTACAAAGCCTTTTTCTAAAAATGAGCTTGAAGTAATGATAAAATCAGATTTTGTATTAATCACATCATTATATTCATCAATGGTATCCTCCATGCATGCATTGTGCTAAAAAATTAGAACATAATAACAATAATAAAACATTCATCTTGTGTAGTATTTTCATCATACTTAGGTGCCAACACACTAATATCCCATGTGTCAAAGAGTTGTTTTCTTTGTTCACAAATAAAAATGCTCATTTTCCTCATAAGTGGTTGTCTCTATCAAAGTCACTCCCAAACTTAATAGCACTAATGTCTTTATAAATAATCCTCTCCAAAGGTTGTGTATGATAATCCAACCTATATCTGTTTGGACCATCATCGTCATAACTATCTAAACTCAAACTCAAGTTTATTTCTTTGTCTTTTCCTTCATGCACAAACTCATCGATAATAACTACATGCATGTCCAAAGAGTTTTTATAAAACCCTGCTAGATGGTCTTTATGTATCAAGGCACTACCTCCATTCCAATCATCTTCTATGAATCTATTTTTATTTTTTTCTCATTGTTTATTGCACTAGAAGATTCTTTTTTATTTACTTCTACATTCTTTCTAAAGTTGGATCTTAACCACCTAGGATTCTCACACAAGTACTTCAAATTTTCCAAAATCTCTCTTTAATTTGGCAACTCTCACATTGTCTTTAATAAATTTTCCTCATTTTATCAACCATTATCTTGTTTCTCTTCAAAAGTATACATATTCTTATTGGACCCTTCAAGATGACATGATACACTGCTCTGATACCACTGTAATATGCTACCTTTTTTGTGCTCTGATTATTATTTTTTATTGTGTGTGGGTTTTTTAAATTTTTTTTGTAATACAAACAATGTTAATAATAGTACAAATAAAAAGATAATATTGTAGCACCTTTAAAAACTCAAAAGAATGAACAAAACTTAGAAATACACTTTTTATTTCCAATTTTATTTCTGATATGAAACTATTTCTTTTCCAAAAGTAAGAGCAATGTAAATTATTAAATAGAATTACATATCCAATTCAAACATGCCCAAAAAATGCAATATTGAAATAGCTTGATATGTTCATAAAATTTGTAAATTATCATTCCCTAAATGTATGTCAAAATCTGGAAAACTTCACCAATGAAAAATATGATTATAATAATGTAGTTTCCCAATATAGGAACCCTAAAAATACTGAATAAGACACCAAACCCTAGCCAACCAACTCTAGAAATATCATGTCCCTCCTTAACAATGTACAACCAACGAAAGAAATGAATAAACAACAAACCCTTCCTCTTATTCTTCTTCAATCAACCTCTAAAAAATTGATATGTAATAAGCCTCTATCAAAACTAAAATAAAATCCACAAGTATGCCCAATTGTGACCTCTAAGATGAAATCTCCAAAATTATTCTCCAGATTGTGGCTTTCAACAATGTAGATAATGTTTCTTGAAAGGGATTTTGTCCTCACAAATCTTGAGTTGAGCCAAATATAACTCTAGAACCACAAGATTTACTCAAATGGGAGAAATATCAAAAACAATAAACTCGATATCTCTAAATGAGAGCCCCAATCCTCTTTTTATAGTTTTTGGCTTCTTTTTTGAAAAAAAAATCATTTTTACTTTTCACTATTTTTTTTAGAATGTATTTTTCTCTTTTAATTTTTTTTTAAAAGACATTTTTTTATTTTCCTCTACTTTTTCAAGAATGTTTTTTTCTTTTATTTCATAAGCATCACTTCCCTTTTTAAATTCCTAGTGTAATATTAAAAAATAAACATCTGTCCATTAAAATAAATCACCTTATTTATTTATTAAGCCTTTTCACTCCAAAATGTGATTTAATTTACTTTTAAAATATTTTTGGCTCTCAAAGTCACTTTAAGCATGCCATTATTTAAAACTTTTCATCATTTTCCAACAACATATAACACTTAGGTGCTTGATAAAAGTATTTCATTTATACAAAAATCTTAGTAAAATTAATTAAATATAGTTCAATATTACCGCCAATTAGCAACAATGATCAAAATGCATCAAAATTTGAATTTAACTTTTTAGGAGTGACTTGTTGATACAAGATAATAAAATTTGATTGGGTGAATTACTATACACAGATAATCCCTCCGAGAATTTTGGAGCAAAAATTGAAAACCAAAAATAACATCTGAAAGTGCTAAATGACTCCTCAAAATCCTTTGAACTCAATGACAACATCAAATTACCCTTCTTAACAAGTTGACACAATCCTAGAAGGTCAATGAAAACTTCAATACTAGAGAATTAAAATTGGGGACATTGCATGGGGATATATCTCTATTCTTAATGAAAATCATCTTTTCAAAATAATTTGGACATTTGAAAAAGGAGTGCAAAACCCAAAAATTATTTGAAGAAATTTGCAATAGTGAGTAGTTTTACCAGAAGTTGACTTAGTAAAAAGTAGTGAGGTTGGAGGTAGTACTTGAGGAATGTGTTGTAGTTCAATTTTGAATCTTCCACCTCTTCTTGATGTCATTGGTTAAGAGTAAATGCAACAATAAGAATAGGTAAAAATTCTGGAACAACAAATGATTAAATATAAATCATTATGAAATTTTTCTACATATTTTCAGCCATGATTGTTTCTTAATAATGTAAGAGTTTAAAGATGATTAAAACACTCTTAACTATATTTTATTAGTAGTGTCTTTGTTCAATCAAAATTCTAATATTAGTCCAAGTATTTTCATTGAATTGAAATAAAAAATAATAATTTCAACAATGAAGCATGGAGCCTGAAGATTGAATATTAATAACTATGATTATAGCCACTCAAGTAAGGGGCACTTGAGGTATTGTGACTTTGTAGTAGTGTAGGTTATTATATTGATTCATATTTATTAGTAATAATTTATTTAGGATAGGTGTGTCATGTAATGCCTCATCCGGGATTCCTTGGTCACAAGGATCAAACAAGAGCTAGTATAAAAAAAAATTAAAGATAGAATTACCCAACATATAAACATATCGCAAGTGGAAGACTTAACAAAATAACCAAAGATACCCAAGTATTTACTACATTCATGATTCAATTACTACCTACATGATTAACATACAAGGTTCATCTAGACTACTAAGTTAACATACAATTGTTGTTTTAAACCTGAAGTATATTTCCTACCATGGTTAATCATACAAGTTCATTTACCAAGTTAAAATTGCATAGTATAACATGAATTGCATCAGTTTACCCCAAGGATGATTGATATTTGATATGTTCTCAATTGGAAATATGTCTCCCAAAAGGGTATCCAAAAATCCAATTTGCATCTTCTGGTTGAGGGAAAAAGTTCCCTCTATCCATGATACAAGTAACTCTAGCAGTTCCTTGTACAAACAAGGATTAGGTACAGTACAAAAAAACACCAAGACACGTATGATAGAAGAATTGGGAAGCAGGGTCTCATACAAATAAATAATATGTCCCATACAACGTGCAATTTTGGGTCATATGACAACATACCAATACTCGTACGACAATAAACTTGGCTTCATATGGACTTTGTTCCAAAAACCATAAATTTTGCATCCATAGTTTGATTGGCTCCATTCAAAATGTGTCAGAAAGATCTTGACGAGCTCTACGAAATTAAGGACCTAAAACCATCTTAGGACATCAACATTTTTTTTTCCATCCACTTGAATCAAGAAAGGTCTAATAAGGAATGTATTGTTGCCAAAAGCGCAACAAATGGGATCCTCAATTCAAAAAATGGTAAGGCATGCTGACACTACTGTACGACATGAAAATAAAATAAGCTCCACACCAGGGAGTAATAGATACACTCATATCGAGTCTATGGACACTTGATTGCAAAAAAATAAGATAAATGTAAGAATCTAGATCATCTAACATCATACTATTGCAATCTAATTTATTACAATAAGAGTAACAACATTAGGTACATATTCATGTGCACCAAGTAACTGCATAATTCATCAAAAGTAAAATGAAGAAGCAAATGAGCAACAAGCTCCAATCCTATAGTTGGAGGGAGACCATCTCTATAGTTTGATCCTAAGCAGTGGTATAGGTTAAAAATTCCTTCCAACCACATGAAACAAGTAGGCCAACCCCATCGTGCTCTTGCAGATAATGACCCTACCAAAGTCACATAGGAAACACACACACATAAGAGGCTACACACACAAACCAATGCATGAATCAAGGTACACATATGATCATGAATTCCAATGCACTATTCCAGGTCACTACTCAGAACACACTGTAAGCTACTATGCAGGGACTCTAGTGGAGTGTCATCACTTGGCTCGTACTAGCCCGAGTGGTATATGGTATGGTAAATCAACTTCCTGAAGAGGCCTCATACTGTGTCCTCATAACATCTTGTGCAAGAGATTGGATACCATATGGACACCACACTCTTTCAGTGACTCCCTCGAGATGTTCGGCTACCATACAGGTGTTCTCTTATCTTACATTAAGCTTTATTACCTATATATTTATTTGGTTATCATTTTATTAAAAACTCTTCACGTTACCTTGTCGGTCACTTCCAACTTAGGATAACTATGAGAATCCACTCCACATGTCTACCTATACATACCCTTTCTCTCGATATGACAAGTGCCACAAGACAATGCAATTTCCTAACCCAACCCCAAATGACCAAATACTCAACTAGCCTATATCCAGGAGTTTGGGTCTCCCAAGATCCTTCCATAGGAATTCTCACATGCATGTGGGTGGGCACAACCAACACCTCATAAAAAATGAAACAACAATATGCAAGGGGATAGATTCAAGAAAAGCAACAAGATGATAAAGCATAAACACACTCGGGAAACATGACCGAGTGGGAACCAAAAGGATATACAATAACACATAGCTCAATCGGACACATTTCCAAGAGAACATATTCCCATGGAGTCTGTAAGTCATCTCATTAGAATATGAGGATGGAACACAATGCCTAAAAGGAACTAATTACTCAAATTCTGGCAAATCCAACAAAAGGCAAAATCCACAATTTAAACTTGACAGAGCACATTCTGATAATAATATAAAAATACTTGGAATGTCCTATAACCATTTCAACTCCATGAGCCTACTCCTTGTAGAAGAGGAAACTAAAAACATAATTCAATTCAAGCGAACAAGGTGACAGATAAATATTGGGTGGCAGGCAAAATGAGGTAGTTACCAAAAACACCCAAAAATTCAAACATTCCAGAATTCAACAAAATCGAAAAAACACTTCTAAAACATGTCCAAACTCCCAAAAATCATATCAAATTCAAATTCTGAGCACACATACAAAATACAACATCATAACTAGGTAAAAATTCCATTTTCCAAATCATGAAACACATAAATAATCATGCCCATCCAATCGGGTCATGGAATTGCATGAAAGCTAAGGGTAACACTAGTTCTCAACCTCCAAACATTAAGAAAACAAAAGAACTCAACAAAAGAGAGTAAAATAATTAAAACAAGAAGGCCCCACCTCACTCCAAATGCTCCAAATTAGAAATGAAGAGAAGAAATTAGAGAAGGCTTCAAATAGGCTGAAAATCTTGGGGAAGATGTAAATCCATGCTACGAATCCAACAAGCCTATCCTCATGACGTTCTGACCAGAAAATCTCCCACAACGAGCAAATTACTAAATTCTCCAAAGAGGGTTTTGGAGCAAAACTCAAATTCTCAAAAACATAAAATGAGAAGTGAGTCTAAAAACCCATTTTTTGCCCAATATAAGCACTTTTATGAAAGTGACTTTTAAATTAGAATATTAAGCCACTTAATAAACTAATTGGCCCTTTTCCCACATTCATTAAAAAAATTCTAGGCATTTGTATTTCAACTGCGACAAATTAGCTGGTAAACAAATGAAATCATTAAAATCCCCAATAGCCAATTAAATCATCATTTAATTTAATAATTTTTGTGACAACTACAAAACTCTAAATGCCTAGACACGCTCACTGGTCAAATCACATAATATATTATGAATCCATATTTACCACAATAACCAAAGGATTAATAATAATAACAATATTAAAGATATGTCACCCATACAGGGACGACATTGGCTTAGCATGAAAGGTCAAGGTCACTATCTCCTAGTGCCATTGATGGGGATATAGGTACACACTCAAATCTTGTAACTCAAGATGAATATACCTAGTACCTATTCAATAAACAAGAAAAAATCAAGTGTAGATGCTCAACATATAAATAGCTAAAGCACAAACAAACACATAGTGATGTTGAAAGACAATGAGACATCGTGTAGATCTCGCAAGCAAGCAACTATGAATCCATCTCACTTTGTACTAGCACCAATAGGAAAAATGCATAGAAGTGGTGTAGTACAACATAACAATATATAATCACATGACATAGTATTTAAATAATCAATTACAACCATCTAAGCATATATCTACTGAAGGTAAAAGACATATTCACAACATAAAAGCACCATAATAGTGAGTCCAATAACATCCATCAAATATAAATATAGTCATCGGCCCAAGTTTGAATACAAAATAAACCAGCCATCATCATAATGCATTGTGTCAAATTTCTAGCATCATCATGTAGATATGATCAAACTGAATAGCAACATCATCTAGCATTTAACAACTATGATACCAGTAATCAAAATAATGCATAGTCATCAGAGCATCCAATCATGCAAATAATCCAGTAATAGTAATCAAAATGTTTCTCAAGTCAAAAAAATCATGGGATAGAATACAAACACGAGAGGCACTACATGTCGTAACATAATTAATTATATAATGATAAACCACACATAGCCATTGTTGAATCACTTAACTAGTTACCCATAATAACTACTATGTAGATAAATTTAATTTTAGCAATGTTATATTTTCAGTCCAACTCATTACTTTGAGTTAGTTTCCTTTATGCAATTGATTTAAAGGATTAGAGTCTTTCCCAGTACACGTATAATTCAAATCCATTGCAAACAATTTCCTCCCTTGTTGATAATTAAATGAAACCCGTTTTAGTTAGTAGGTTTCTTGATAAGGGATCTATTGATCTGTTGAGTTGTATGCATAGAATTGTTTGCATCAATCTACTACACCTAACGGAGCCTAGAATTTTTTAGCATCATCGTTAGGAATAGTGTCAATTTATGAGTCTCTAGGTTTTTTGAAATCTCTTTCTTATCTTTGAATCATTTTTTCTAGTCAAAGCACTTAGACTATAAGAAATATTGCAAAGCACCCCAAGTAGAGCATTAAAATAGATTTTAGATCCATGAAGCACACCAACCAGAAGGCATTTTCATTCACAACAAGTTTGGGACAATAGGAAGAAGCTAAAAACTTTGATAGGGTGTTATTCTACTCTTTTTTGAAGGAGAAGGTTGGTATGCTCGAAGAGAATAATTTGGGAATCAATGAAGACATATTTTCTAACATCATAGAAAAAATTTGTTCAAGAATAGATGCCAAGATAAAACTTTCTGAATCAAATAATTTTGACCATGAAAAGATGTTGGTTTATGAGGAGGCACAAGTCGATAGCCTTGTTTTTCCAAATGAATAAGTTAACATACACAAGGTTTTTGGTCAAGCTGAAGGTGATATAAAATCAAAACTCCTACTTCAAGAAGAGAGCTATCAAGAATTCAAAAACATACCTCTCATGCAAAAAGTAGAGAAGAGATTGATGAAGATCTAATTTGGGATGACTTATAGGTTTTTTAGTCAACCTTAGAAGTTAAAAAAAGGGTATCTTTTGTAGAGAAGATTCATAAGAAACATGAGCATAGTGAAAATATTTCCATGTTTCTATCAAATCAATCATAAAAAATAGACTTTACAAATACACAAGAGGATAAAAAAGTGACCCATCAACACAAAATCAACAAGGATGGATCAAAATTTATTCTTTCACAAGGATTTCCTATTAGGCATCTAGTTGGGATGGACACAAATAAAACATCACAAGTTATGTTAGCACCAAAGTATGAAGTTACAATAGAAGATGAAGGCGGATTTGTTATTGAGGATAAAGGAAAATAATTTTAGCTTACTTATACACTTCAAAATTGTAGTATGTATTCAATATAGAATACTAAATGATTTTATTCATGTCTTTCAAAAAAAAATTCTGCTATCTATTAAGTTTCTACTTATGTTGTACCTCTTTTTGGTTGTTCATAAATATGTGAGGCATTATAAGTTGTTGAGGAAAGGAAGTTATTTTATGGAAATAATCTTCAATTTTATTAGATAAATTTTTTTATTGGTTAGTGTAGGGTAGGATAGATTTTTCATTCAATAAGTGTCATTGTACAATGTCTTTGATGACTTTTTCTCCAATTGTTGAAGCATAGTTAGTTCGTAGTTGTCTACTATAGTTTGTTTCTCCCATCTTTATTGTCTATATGAATATATTAGAGGTGTTCATAGCTGATTGGTTTGCCATATTTTAAGTCATATAACTTTAAAATTTGTGATTCATGTCTTCAATTTTTAAAGGAGTGTTAGGATTGAGGAACACTTAGAGGGGGTTGAATCAGTTTATTGCATATTTAATTTCATTCAATTGATTACAAAACCATAAACCAAGTACAACTGAAACAAAAATAAACAAATCCACAACATCATAACACCATTATTTTTATCATGGAAACCCTATTAAAGGAAAAACCACAGTGGGGATGGAACCCAAAATATTACTTCTGCATAAATGAGTTACCCTATTAGGGGCTTAAATACATAAGGGGAATGCACATGCATTCAGGCTTACAACCTAGAGCTCACTACTCAAATACAAAACATTTATACAACCTATAGAGGCACACTTCCATATGATTTACATCCACAAAAGGTGAACTGAGAAATAACATCAACAATACCAGTGAAGTTACATTATAGTTCAATACATATCTACATATTTGATAACCAAACCTCTAATTACTGATCCATCATATATATATAAGATATCACAATCATGTCCAACCTTCACATGTACTAATAAAAACAAAGACTCAAGCTTATATATTGGTCATCAAAGATATTCATTTTCACTGTCAACCTCAAGAACAAAATAGGTAACGTGTGAAGTGTCATCCAAATATCCCATCAAAGAATTTTTCTAAACTCAAACTCAAACATAGGAGTCATCACACATGTTGGCTCTATCACCTCCAACAATCAAACCAATTGGATCATTGATCTGATAGGATCGCTGATCAATCCAACATTCAATTGTCTTTGTCCCTTACTGAACTCTACTAACCTGTTAATCTGAAGATCATAACTCCATAAAATGATGATGTAAACTACTACGATCTTAGAAAAAGATACATAATACCTTTAAGATTATTCTCCTATCTTCACACATAAAAAATTCATCACATGTTTCTGTACCGATCCATATACCAAAACCTATACATTGGGTCTGTTATTCCATACTTAGCCTAATTTGTAGTCAAACCTTCAGTGTCATCATATTGTGACAAGCTATCTCTAGAATAGTGTGTAGTTTCTATCAGTGACAACATACAACTCCTCCCTATCAGTGTCTCTTCCCAAAAATCTCCCCCTTTGTCATTGATGGAAACACTTAGAAAAAAATGAATAAGTGTCCAAGAAAAATACTGAACTCCAAAAATTATCTCTCCTTACCAAAAATTAATCTCCCTCTGAGCTGAATCTGTCATTTTTTTTCTTATCTCTCCTGATTTAACATCAATGGAAAAGGTCCATAAGAAAACCAAAATTGTTCTACCAAAATCCAATGTATATCCATTATATACAAAGTGTCCATACATATTTACAAAAGTTTAAATGTCAAAAAAATTTACTCCTTAGAGATGCAAAATCATTATGATAACTCTTCTTCAGATTTTCCATCACTACAATCTAGCCACAAATTTCATACACAACTTTCTCTGAATTAAGAAGATCAAAAGTATCACACATGTTATAAGTAAGCTTTACTTCCTTCAAATAGTTTATCGAGGTATCAAGTTTAGGAACAATTAAGCTCCTAAGCTGACCAATTTTTTCCTTGACTCTTTATTTTCTAGTCACAAGTATTTTTATTTTGTTATTCAATGTAGTGACTTGCACTGCATGCACCAAAGCTAAAGTCTTCAAGGGTTCATAATACTTAGATGGTTCACTTAGCTTCTCCTCAGTCTCCTTAATCAATTTGTCAACATCAGATACACAAAAAGTATAATCAATGCATCCTCTATGTATCATGCTTCCTTCAAAAAAATAATCCTTTACTCCTTGAATCGCCTGGCCCAAAGAATTATTTTCCATGGAAATCTCAGCCTTTAACTAATTGAGTCTCATTTATTCATACTCATTATTTGCATTCACCAATGTTGATTTTTTTAATGACTCAAAGTGTGAGTTACCAGCTCTCAACAAATGTTCCAACTGACCTGAAGTGGATTAATTCTAGTTCAATGCATAGGTAGGCATTAATTCTAGTTCAATGCATAGGATTAATTCTAGTTCAAGACTAAGAACATCCAACTAAATTGGACTTTGAACCATTTTAATATCATCTACATCAGTAATGTCGTATTTAACTGTCAGAATAGTGTCTCTTGCCTCAATCTTCACAATGGCATCAGAAGTTTCCATCTTTGCACCATAATGACCATTTGTGTCCATTTCCTTATTAGTTTTAACTATATCTTGATCTTTCTCTTCTTCTGTAGGATTTTCAACATTACTAATTACATCATTTATTGTTTGATCAATGTCAGTGGTTTCAATATTGTTTTCCTTATCACCAATCACATATTCATTTGTTGTCAAAGTCAAATTAATATTATTTAGATTTTTTTCATTTTCTATTAAAGGTTCCATAGTGAAAATAATAGGATCTCCTCCAATGTATGCATCAGGTTCATCCTGTTCCATTTGAGTAGGTGTATTAGTTGGTGAATCAACTTTCTCAGCAATGATTTCTTTATCACTCTTCTTCTGAATTATATTATTGTTATTTTGAATATTGAGTACCTTGATTAGAATGTTCTTTGTCTCCTCAAATACTTCATCAATTTGTCTTACTATAATATTGTTTATTCTAGTTTTTCTTCTAAATTATTTCTTTTCCAAGTTAAGAATCCTATCAATTTCTTCAGTTACAAATACAAGATTGAGTTGTAGTAAGACTTTTTATTTTATCTCCTTGTCCTTTTCCAATGTATTCCATCTCCTTCCATCAAGATTGTTATAGATTTCATCAAGTATTTCATTTCTAATCTCTATCAGTGCTTAGCTATACTTATTCAAGTATGTTATAACTCCAATTTTTCTCTTCTCGGCTTCATCATACTTATTGTAATATCTTTTTACTTGAACCAAAATCCCATGAACAGTCATGTCTTTAATAACATAATGAACTAAATAGAGTGACTTACCAATATCAGTTTGTGTTCTCTTCTTTGCAGGTTCATCCTCAACAATCCTTATTTCCTTTACACCTTCTGATCTAAGATTTTTCACTATATCATCAGAATTGGTAGCTTCATCATATTCTTCTTCATCTGCACCTTTATAGACTCTTTTGGGTTTTCTCTTCACTCTATTTCCAACAGGGGTAGTACTATTCTTATTTTTCACTGATTTATCATTTGTTTCCTGAAGAGTGGAAGATGTAGATTTATTTGATGAAAAATTCTCTTTTTTAATTGTAGCAATTTTGCTTCTAGTTTTCCTTTCCCTTAGTGATTTTCCAAATGGAATGTATATTGGAGGGGCATCAACCTCCACATGAATTGGTTCTTCATCTTCCTTCTCCATTCCCTTTTCCTTTTTCCTTCTCTATTGACTTCTTCCTTTCTTCTTCAACTTATTCCTTATTAAATCCCATATTTTCTACCATTAATTCTACATCTTTTATGAACGTTCTTTCTCTTCTTGGTCTATTGATCTCAAGATGAAATTCAAGGTCTTTCTTAGAGAATGTACCAAACCTCTTCTCTAAAGTGTCAATTGGTTTTTGTAGGATGTCTTCTGCATAGGCTTCAAGAAGTGGACCATCCACCTCATATCCCAAAGGCATTACCCATGAGGTTCTTAGTTATGCTTCCTCCATTAAGAATGCAATGATTTCTACCATAAAATGTATACTCTTGTCATAATTATATTGGAATAATGGAATGGTGTGTACTGAGAGGGGAGGGATGAATCAGTACCCTTAAAAAAAATTATCAATAAACCATTGGTACTCTATTCTTGCATTATCGACCATAGATGTTTTTCTATCTTATGCATGTAATATCAAAATATAAACTTAATTGCATGTAAACATTCATGAAATGTAAGTACACATGACACAAGAATTGGTAACATAGAAAACCCCTGTTAGAATTTGGTGGGGATGAAACCCACAAAGCTTCACTATTTATAGAATGGAAGGTCTCGGTTAAGGCTACAAGTATGATCACTTCTAAAGATCTTACCCTATTAGGAGTAACATTTTAGACTGGTTAGGTCTACTCAGTTAAGAGATTTAGTAACACTATTAAGTGTGCACTCAGTTAATATATTTACATAAGGATTGTTAAATCCACCTTCTTAAAGGATCTCATCTATTTACTACAATTATTAGAGAGTAGTCAAAAATACTTGTTGACCTGATGGTATGCAATCTTGAATTTCTGAATACAGATCCTTTAAGTACACAATGTATATGTATCACCTATAGTGATTTATTAATACCTTTGTTCTACTCGGTAGCCTTGAATCTTGTTATTCATAATTGATTTCATCTTTTGTTGTCCTTCTGCATGAAACTCTTTTTCTGATCCATAGATGTCTACTTTGGCTACAATCATTATTGTCTAATTGATTTGTACATCTATATATACAATGTATTTTACCTATTTAGGTTTCACACTTTACAATAAAAACTCTATGATTGAAGGTTTACAACTTGACCTTGATCTCTTAGTTTGCATGTTCTCAATCAGTTAGACTGATTAAAAAAATTTCATATGCTTTACTTTTCCCTCAAGAAATGGTTTTAAAGATAAGCATAAAGCTAAATATAAAACTCAAGTGTTTATTTGAAATGTAACTCAGAACCACATTTCTCAGAATTAAAGTTGTCTCTCGGTAGACTGGTGCTCAGGTTTCTCTATAGTCTTTCCTCGGTGATGTCCCTATAGAAATTTTGATTCTCAGGTTGCTTTGTAGACTGAGTGTCAGTTTACTCTATGAACTGCTCTATCAGGTTACTCTATAAACCGTGCTCTCGGTGTCCACTATAAACTGTTTGTCGGTGAAAACTGGTTGCGGTGTTCACTTGCACTTTAACATTTTTGGTAACCTCTGTTTGTTGTCACTTGGTGATCATGTTATCGATGGTTCAAAAACTATTTCCTTTGTACAATAATGACAAAATATTATCCTTTAGGATTATCAATCTCCCCCTTTGGCATTACTATCAAAAACTGATATGTACAAAACTAAAATGTTTAGTATGTACACCAAAATGTTTACCTTGTCAATATGACTCTCCCTATGTGCATGCCTCAGTGTAGTGTATGTATATGCTACACTTTCCTTTATCCATAAATTCCCTCTTTTATCATTTCCCGCTTTCACCTTATCATTTCCCCTTTCATATTATTTCCCCCTTTATCATATCATTTCCCCCTTTTTTTGAAAATAATGACAAAGGTGTAATACTTACAATTTGTCAAAAATATGGGAATGTGTTTTCTTAATGTCTTCTGTCATCTTCTCCCATTTCTCTTTGAGGTTTTCTAGGGCCATGTGCTCCAATGTTATCCTTGCGTGCATGTCATAGATACTATAGGTGACAGACATCTCTAGGGTGGCAATTAGTATTTTTTCCGAAGTCATATGTTGTAACAACAGTGTGAGATTCAGGAGTAACCTAGTCTGGAGCCCAGTTACCTCATCTCTGATTCTACTTTATGTCTTTTGTAGTTCAATTCTCAACCTTTTTGCTTCTACAATTTTGTCATAATGCAACTTGAATGCATTGTCATCGGTTGTGAGACCTTGTGCACTTGCCTTAAGATCTTCATTAATTTTGGCCAACTTGTCACTATGCTCAATAGTAAAAGTTTCTAATGTGTACAACTTTTGAATTATGTTTACTACTTCTGATATTATCATTTCTATAGTAGTAACTAATTCAAAAAGTTTTACCTTTTGTTATGTCACTTGTATTGACACTTCTGCTCAGCATGTTCCTCTATTGCCTTGTCTGCCTCTACATTCTACAATGTGATGGCATCGATAAGAGATTCTAATTGATCAAGTATAGGTGCACTCTGATCAATTTTGGTGTTAGGTACAATCTGTAATAGTATATCTTTGGTTGTCTCCAAGACTTGGGAGTTCTTGTTCTCCTTCCTGAGCTTGTCTTGAATTTCCTTTATTTTACAAAGTTCACCATAATTTGTAAGTGACTATGGATCCAATTTCCTAGGATCACAATCTGGTATGTCAATTATTTCATCCAATGTGACTCAATTTTTATTCTTCTTCTCTTCTTCTTTGAAATTGTGCTGGAATTAGGGGAATGTAGAACTATATCTAGTTCATTTTATTTTTATTTCTTTGGTGATTGTGTGGGAGGTGTTGTGCCTTTTGTGTGCTGCTCAGGATTGACCTGTTGGTTGGTGGTAGACATCTCCATATCAACCTTTTCTGTATTTGCATCTTTTTGTGCCTCTTCAGTTTCCTTGGCATCACTTTGTTTCTCCTCTCCACTTGCATCTTTATTCTCATCTTGTGTATCTTTTTGCTTCCCTTATTCACCACCATTTTCCATCAGAGTGGTTGCATTAGGTTCAGGTGTTTTCTCCTTTGCCTCTATTATGATATTGATAGCTTGTATAAATAATGGTGTGTCACCTAGTATATTTACCTGTGCTACATGTGTGGTATCATTTTCCTTTTCCTTTTCCTTTTCCTTTTCCTTTTTAGTGGCAACAATTACATCTTCATCTTTCTTTGGTTCATCATCATAATCAATAAGTGTTATATCTTTGATGATGACCTTTATCGAATCCTCTAATGATTGAAGTATCTGAGGTACATCATCCATGGCCTTACTTGCCTGTGTTGTCAACTCAACTGGATTTATGTCCTCAATATCATTTATGAAGATGTGCTTTGGGCTCGGTTTGGCCTCTTTATCTTCATTGTGATGTGCCTTGGTAAAAGCTAATACATTCTCGGGGCTTGAATCCTCCTTAGGTGGATTGAATATTTGATTCCAAGTTTCACCGCTTTCTTTATCAAGCTCAATTAATTTTCCCTCGAGTACCTTGTATTCTCTCATCTTAGCTGAGAATTCCCTTGCATACTTCTTCATCATTTCATCAATCTCAACTTTTGACTCAGGTGGCATAATTGTAACTAGGGATCATCCCTTATCTGTTTCTTGGTATGGAGTGCATAAGTCCACCTTGCAGATATTATGTCATTAAGATCTTGTGGAATCCTTTTATTAAATTGTACAGGTACATATTTGAATGCAATCATTTCCTGAATGATGGCTTCTTCAATATTTTTCTAATCCTCAGGAGATAAGGTTAGCCATTGGCTTATCTTAGCATTTGATATGCTACTTTTCTTGACGATTGATGCAAAAATATCATCAATTGTCTTGGTAACTTTGTGTTTTTCAGGTTGGAGTGCTTTTTCACTCTCATCATGTGAAGTGTCATCCTTGTCCTCTTTACCTCATATGTATTTTCTTCTTTTTCTTGGTGCATGTTTCCCAGTTTGAGGCTTTCTCTTGTAAGATCTCACTGTTCCTTTCTTGATCGATGGTGAGTCTGCATCTTTTGAAGTTTGACTCCTAGTTCTTGATGTAGAAGTAGTTCTTTCTTTCTTTGCTAGTGGTGCATCAGATTCAATTGACTCAAAGTTAGTCAATTGTTCACCTTCACCGATGGGTGACCATCCCTCGGTGTCATCTTGTTTTTTTGTTCCTTCATCATTAACTGATAGTTTAATTTCAAGTGTTTTTATGATTTTGTTCTTCTTTCGGTCAATTTTCTTAACAACTAAGCCTATTTTGATTATGGCCTTAGCTTCTTCAAAAGTTCCAAATCTTGGTAATGATTGGTCCAGTGGTTCATTCAATAATTCTTCAATAGCATTTGTGGCTTGATCAATGTTGATCTCATAATCTAGAGGTGGTAACCATGTTGTCCTCCGTACAAGTGGTTTGATCAAGGTGGTGTCGGTATCCACTATTAAACATATATCATCCTTATATTTTTCCACCATTTTTTCAGGTATCCACTTTCTTTTTTGCATTCTATCTTTGAAGCTGATGAAATATGCATACATAACTGAAGTGAAATTATCCCCTAGTGACTTGATTTGTTAACTAATTTGAGTTGTTATCGGTCGCGTAGTGTCCCAAGTGACATTACTGACAAAGGGGAAAAAGTCTTGAAACTAGAAAAATATACACATGAGGAGTGAAACAAACTTACATGAATTAGATTTTTCTAATCTAATGGTCCTCATATTCTCCTCTAGTTGCTTCAATAGAAGCTCAGATAGGTCCAGTTGTAATCCCTTCTTCACAATCTTATGGGTAGTGTCAACTGCTCCACATGCTATGCTATTTAGTTTGATGGCCTGGAATACCTTGTATCCCAATACACATGCACCAAAATTCAATTCTGGATCAGTGATGGAATTAACCTTTAAACCTCTGCCATCCAATAATGCACCTATCATCTTTTCTATATCGGGGCAAGGAGGATGTTTGAGTGCTTTGGCCTTGTCGGTTACTGGATAACCAGTTACTGCATGTATTACATCCTTGGTGATTGGTTTTGGTTCACCCAACCACATTTTCCTGTCATGTACTCAGCTGAGTACTATCCAAATCCACTTAGTTTTGAATTCCTTTAGGAACATTAGGGTATTTTTCAACCCTTTTACCTCTATGTGCTCGTGTTCATCCTTAATTTTTTCATCTGTGCAAAGCTTCTTGTAAGCTTATTCAACCTCGATATATCCAATCTTTGTAACCTTACAGTGGATATAGGCTCAAACATCCTCGACTAGCAAAACCCTAGGAGGTATGCTTGAGAATGCTCTAGCGTCGTCGGGTTGTGAAGCAACCTCTAGAAAAAATTTATACTTTGTTTCTTCACATATAGAGTTCTTGATTAGATTGACCTTTTTATCTTTCACATTCTTGATCTTGGAAATGCGCGATGTGGTTTCCATGTTTCTTGAAATTAGGGTTTTCTTCGTAAATGATCTATTTGCTTGGTGAGTCTTAGTTACTCACTTGATCTATTGTAGTTTCTTGGAGTGTATCAGAGTAGTCGTGAATATGCTTGTGAATCACTCTGCAATATTTTCATTGTTTGTCACTCTACTTCACTCTGCTCTTCACTCTTCTTTTTGCTCTTAAACACTTTGTGAAAGAATGAGATTTTCATCACCCTTTTATAGACAATTCCCTAAGTGGTGTAATAAATTTTTTACCTACTTCTTGGTGGTCAAAGAGGGAGTTTCTCGGGGAACATACCAAATTCATCTTTGGTGAAAATACGATGCTCGAGGTAAGTGTCAACTTAATTGACCTTTCACATGTTCATTGACATCGTTTGGTATGTAGTGAAGACTTCATTGTCTTTTTACATGACTATTGATGATGCTCGGTTTACATTAAAAACTTGGCTTTTATATGTACACTAACGATTCTTGGTGTGTATTGACTGAGGAGATTGGATTCACAAATTCATAACAAGTAAAACCATAGTGCATCTTCATTCATGCTAATTTGGCATATTATCAATGTATATTGGTGTATAGTCAAAAAATGGAAGCACTTCCATGGGAGACTGGTTTAGCCTTCTAAGTGAGTGGTTTGGGGTCATGAAAAGCACCTCTGAATGGGTTCCTGATCTTGACATGGCTTCCCACCTGACCTGCCTTTCTAACCTCCATTTTATGACCTAAATTCTGCATTATGGGTCTCTGACCTGTGATCCTGGGATCTGAGGACAGGGTCAACCTTTTGGGACTAGGTTGACCTCATCCCTACCCTAGGATAGGGTCAACCTTGACCTTGTCCTAGGATAGGGCTGACCTTGACCCTGTCCCAGGGTCCCAAACCCAGAATCCCATAGATTCCCAGATGTCGGTCTTCACAAAAACTTTTCTCCCGCTTCCGGGTCGGTTGTTTTGGGTTCCGAATTGGTTGATTCCTAAATTATATTTAATATAGGTCCTCTCCTAGGGTTAAAGGCTTAAATTATGATTTAATTATCCTATGTAGGCCTCCTTAGAATATTGTGCCCTAATTTCATATAAAAGGGAGCCTTCTCCTCTCATTTTCTCTAAGCATGAATAACCATCATTAAGCATCATTAGGCAATTGAGAAGGACTTTCAAGTGCAATTAAAGCAAGATATGGAGAAATATTTCAAGCATCCATCCATTCTCAAGCATTCAAGCATCCATTTGCATGAAGGAGATCCATTGGAGGCCATTGAAGGATTCAAGCCAAAAAGTGCCCTTTTGGTGATCTCTCCATCCATCTTCTTCCAAAGCCCTTGTCAAGTTCAATAATCCATTCAAGACTTGGTGTTGGAGATCTACAAGAAAGATATTGAAGACATCCTTCCATGCTACATTCCATTTTTTGAAGCATACTTGTGGATCCACGGATTCGAATCCACCACAAGGACATTACAAGCAAGGTGAATTTATGTGTTTACTTTGTTTATCTCTGCAATTTCAATTATATTATAAGGTTGATTCCAAAACCAGGGTTTGACCAAGGAAAACGCCTTTCCCCCAACAAAAAAACATTTTTCTTGTAGGTATAGTTTTGGGACTATAAATCTGAGGCCAGATCTGGATACCCTTTTCAGATTTCTTTCGGACTGTGCAAACAGGGACACTTTTGGAGTTGAGCAGATTGAGTTGGAAAAAGTGGTATAGGGTCAACCTTTTTCATAAGATGAAATTGGAATGGAAAAAGATT
This sequence comes from Thuja plicata, assembly GCA_018584345.1. Taxonomy (NCBI): domain Eukaryota; kingdom Viridiplantae; phylum Streptophyta; class Pinopsida; order Cupressales; family Cupressaceae; genus Thuja; species Thuja plicata. Next base: position 1,848,954 of record MU225495.1, on the reverse strand, counting down.
TCTGGGTTTTTTCCGTCTCTTTGTTCCAGTTTGGCATCAACTGTCAGCATCTCCAGAAATAGTCTACAGATCTCAGAAAATAGCAATCTTTAATCTACCACTTTGGAAGGTTGGTACTTTCTCCTATTCTTTTCAATTACTGTCATTAATCATATTAATCAATCAATTTACAGAATTTAAGATCCCCTTTC